>JARJPL010000137.1:0-92633 GCA_030782805.1 Aschersonia sp. MBC 622
TTCCCATATGGACTCAATCTCCAAGCCTAACCTTTTCAGCTCCGCCACATCGAAGAACATGGCAACCTTTGTCCTGCCCGTGTGTAGACCCGCAATCAACCAGCAGCGCGCGTCAGCCTGATGCGAAAGAAAGTGCTCGATGGACTTGCGCAGGTTGTCGTGCTGCCAGGGCATCCACAGTACGTCGGCGGCAACAACACAGTCAAAGGCATGTTTCTCGCGAACGCTAAAGTCGTTGGTCAGCTCGCCCCAGCTGTGGCCCTTGACGAACACGTCGGCGCCGGGCGCGACCCCCGGTGGTGCGAGTTTGGGGTTCACGCAACGAGATATGTTGCCACGCAGCGGCTTAAGAAGCGTCTCAGAGGGGTAGTCTGTCACGGCGACGCGCTGCGCGCCGACCAAGCCGGCTATGATTCCTGCCAGGCCGGCGCCGGCTCCAAACTCTATGACGCGACGGCCCTTGACATTACACCGAGCGTCGTTCTTTATACGGGGCTCTGTGCCGAGCGGTATATTGAGTGTGTCGGCCTCGATTATCTCAGCGAGCAGTAACGAGGAATTCCACAGATGATGGCTAAACAATGTTTTGTCCGTTTCCTGCAGCGGCTCGCAGAGCTTCAGAAGCAGAGGCCCGGAGAGGTGCGGCGACTTGTACACTAGAGTCTGGCCCGGATCGCCGTGCAGATTCATCACGTCGTCGGGGAAAATGGTGCCCAAAGCGCTTGCAAAAACGTCTTCGGGGTCATTGCACGCATCTTCGTTCTGCACCGAGATGCGAGCTGTGAGCGACATGGTGGCGGCGGCAAGTTCTGTCTTCGTCACTTTGCTGGGAATGAGCTCCTTGGATCATCCCGTCGGCGAAAAATGTCATCCTGTTGCTTTACAAGTGCCATGCCCCCAGCCCCTCTAGCCCCCACCGGGGGCCAGAATCTGCGATATATTCGTTGCTAGGCTAAATGACCCTGGCGCTAGCGATGGAACGTTCGCGCCTGATTCCCCAGCGCTTTTACAATGCCGTCTGGACGGAAAGCAAAGGGAGCCGCCCAACAAAAGAACGCTATACTGGGCGAATGCAACTTTGGAGCAAGACCCAAATGGGATTAGTAGTCTACAGCGGGAAGTCAAAGAGTGGGCTGACGAGCTGATGGTGATGCTTTCTTGGTATGTTTCTTGGTGACGAATATGGGTTAAGTAGCTCAAACAAGAGGTCGCGCGGGCCTTGTGCCAGTCGCTTGATATTTTGGGCTTGATCAATGATGAAGTAGCGAATCTCTTCCATGCCCAGCGGCAATTCCGACAGAGAATCCTTTGAAAAAGTGGTGGCATCCAAGCCATTGGCTTCTGCGTAGGCGTCGAGCAGCTTCGCATTAGCGAGGAGCTGCTCCGCGACGGAGGTAAGTGGTCCTGACGTCATCCGGGCGATATTTCTGGCTGACTTGCTGTTTTGGCTCGTGGTCTGGCTCTTGCTACTGATAAAGAGTGCGGCATGTCTAGTTGGAGTATTATACCGCATCGGGGCTTACCCAGCGGCCCTTCTGCCGGTTTCGGTGGGCACCAGCATCGGTCAATAGGCCAGTTTCAGATGGGGCGCAAAATAGTCACCGGTTAGCAATGTAGCTGAATAGGTCCGACTACAATTAGATTTCGCCGACAGGACAAATACACTATTTCATGTATTTGAACAGGTAGAAAAGGCATCAATAGCGAACACGAGCGGACGAGTAGAGGAGAGAAGTGTAAATTAAAACGAGTAACTATCTCATACTCACTCAGCGTACAGTGGCTAAACGAGACGAGTTGGGTTATCGTAAAAAGCAGTTTTCTGGTATCCGGCCTTTATAAGTTTTAAAACACATATTGTCGGAGTGCTGGGTCAAGCTTGAGACGTAGAGGCTTTTTTCTCAGCGCGCTTTTTAACATTCTCGACCTTGATGCTCCTCCACTCGGCACCAAACGCAATAAAAAAGGCGAGGCTAGATAAAATGATGCCCCAGATCCAGGCGGCACGAATGCCCTTCATATAGGCATTGACAACAGTGGAAAGATCTGCAGGGTCGGGAAAAGCGTCGTGCAACGACGTGGTGCCAGCAGCAAGGACCTTGGCGGCCGTAATGTTGGGACTATTGACGGGAAGCGACTTCAATAGGACATTGTTGAGAATATTCTGGGCCGCCGAGACTCCGATGGTGCCGCCAACGAACTGCCACACTGTATGAGGTTAGAAACAAAACTAAACACACAAAAGTCTATGATGGAGCTTACGCAGGACGAGGGCAATTGTCACGGCCATGTCTGGGCGAGGCGTAATGGCCTGCGCTACAACAACGTTGATCTGAATGACAAGGCCGGAGCCGATACTGGCTAGGAGATTGGTAGCCAATGTAGTGGGCGGCAGACGACTCAGGCCGGAGAGTGTAGAGCATGCCGGAGCCAATAGTTAGAAAGACAGCCCCAACCAAGAGGAACGGCTGGTAATAGCCTAGGTTGCCGAGCGCGACGGATCCAATGAAGCTAAACAGAGCTAGAGAGTATCGCGTTAACATGCAGTTGTGAAATATATACCACGGGACTTGTCTTACACGTCGTAAGCACAGTGGGCAGCATGCGGATACCAGACTGGGAAGGCGAGGCACCCTGCACAGCCTGGAAGTAAATGGGCAGATTGTATGTACGAGCAAAGCCGGCAGCCTGGGCTATGAGGTTGAATAGGGCGAGGATGAGGATGGTTCTACGCTTCATGATGCGCAGCACAATCATGGCCTTTTCTCCCTGCTTTCACTCTATGACGACCAGCAGGCCCATGAGCAGGAAAAACCCGACAACGAGGCCGACTGGCACGCTATCGGTCCAGAGACGGAGCACGCCACCCTCTTCGAACGCAAGGAGGAGGCAGACGAGCGCGGCGACAATGGTGACGATGCCGGGGAGGTCAAAGAGGAAAGGTACCTCTTTCCAGGTGGTGTGAGCCATGCGCGAATGAGCAGGCGTCTTAAATAAGAAAAGCAAGATGAGCATGGTGGTGCCGCCAATGGGCAAGTTGACCCAGAAGCACCATCGCCACGTCAGGTCCTGAGTAAAAAGGCCGCCGAGGAGAGGGCCAAGCACGGACGAGCAGCTCCAGACGGACGAGGAGAGGCCGAGGATGGCGGGCATGTTCTTGGGCGGCGTTATAAAGGCAAAGATAGTGTAGCAGCCGCCAGTGATGCCTGCGCCGCCGAGTCCCTGGATGGCTCGGCCCAGGATGAGGACGTTGCTGTTGGGTGCGAGGGCTGCAATCAGACTGCCGGTTTCAAAGATGCCGATGCAGGTGAGGAAGACAATCTTGAGGGCGAAGTATTTGTAGGCCTTGCCCCAGAAGGCCTGGAATGCAGCCAGGGACATGAAGAAGGCAGAGCCGTACCAGCCAATCTGGCTGACGCTGTGAAACTCGGCCGTGATGGTCGGGATGGCCGTGGCAATGATGCTCTGCGCGTGTTAGCGCTCGCCATCCACCACCACAGAGGGAGGGCCTACTCACTATGTCGAGTGCAACGAGAAACATGGCCAGCAACAGCGCAAAGGCCAGAAGAGAGTAATGCCAGACGCCGGGATACGTGATGCTGGGCGGCCCGGCAGGTGGTAGTGCAGGTTTGGCGACTGCATCCTGCTTCTCTTTCTCGTTTTCAGGCCCAGTCGCCTTAAGCGGCGCCGCAACTTCGTCCACTGCCATTCTTTTTCTTATTTCTGGATTAGTTGTCTCTGTATAGGGCTGGCATAGCAGATTAGAAGTTGAACAGATGCAATCGGTGCGAAGCTGAACGTCGCACGTGACAACGATCGAGGGACAAAGCAGTGTAACTGGCGTAGATGTCGAGGCTCGTAGGACAGCCACGGCTCTCGTCCGATTTTTAACGGCGACTTTGGTCCTCTTTTTGCGGGCGCTTCTGATCGGGTCCTATTTCTACTACTCGCTTGCGGCACGTTGTGATTGGCAGAAAGGAGCCGATCTGAGATGAAGCTACGGCCTGTTTCGCTTCAGCGCGGGCGGCGTGGGAGCCTGATCAAGCACCGTCGGAGTTTGCTTCTCGTCCGCGCGCAAAATCCGCGACGATCGCGTTAAAATGAGCATTGCCCGGAATTAAACCTGGTAGAAGACGAAGTAGGATTCATGATAAGGCTGCGTGAACAACGGTTATTGACAGAGCTGGGAGGACCATATCAAAAGGTTTGCCTGATTCACACACGTGCGAAAGGGAGTCTATGTATAGGAGCGTAGTCCTATTTGTTATTCACAACTCTATGCTGCTGTAGATGTGACGAGAAATATGTACTCGGATGAGTGCATTGAAGTCATCAACGCAGAGCACTTCTGATTCGTATGCTCGAATTTGGTTTAAATAAGCCTTGTATTTTCTAGTTTAGCTAAGATACAAAGAAAACCTCCACGACACTTGATGTACAGGCTACGTACGGGCCACGTACGGCACGTACACTTGCTTAGTCAGAACTAGCTACTTAGGTCTAATAATAAGGCACTAAAGTATAGGCAATTATTTATTTAGTCACGAACTAAACAATTTAGAATGAAAAAATAAAAGAAATATCTTTATTAAGAAAATTTAAGCGTTTCAAGATGCCGTGTTTTAGCATGATGTGGCGAGAATTATGACTTTTGCGATTTTCGAAACCAAAGAGCAACAATGCAAGAATTGGTCCTAGTGGTGCACTGTACCCGGATAACGTTCACGCTAAGACACCCCTCACGCTGCTCTCCTTCATCAACACCATCGCATATACATCCGAGTAACGTCAGCGAGCCGATATCTCACTATGGCCCCATCTGTGTCGAAAGGCGCGCTGCTTCTGTTGGCACTCGGCTTTGCCGGTCTCGGTGCTGCCTCTCAGGACAGCCAGGTCGTCTTTTCTCACAACGCCGACGCGCAGCACAAGGTCGATCCAGCCATCCTTACCGCGCTGAGGGAGCACAAGGATCCTGTCGACGCCTACATTGCTCTTTATCCCGAAGAAGCCGAGAAGCTCGCCGAGAAGCGTCTCCTGCGCATTGCTGGCGAAAAGGAGCCGCAGTGGATGACCGAGGGCGACAAGATGAGGCTGCGCCGCAAGGGTCGCAAATTTGCCGACGTTACTGATTACGAGGAATTCTACAAGAAAAATGCCCTATCTGCTCAATCTGGCAAAGCCAGTAAGGAAATAGTTTTTCAAGCATTTTTTATGGCTTGCTGCTGACTCTGCCAGATCTTCCCAAACTTTCGCAGCAGAGACTAGTGAAGCCCTTGTTTCCTCAAGTCTCCAAGGATAACATGGTGCATGTTCTGCAGCACATGACAAGCTTCTATACCCGTTATTTCGGAAGTGTTACGGGCGAAAAGAGTGCACTGTGGCTTCGCGATCATATCGCCGATGTACGACCTCACTGCCAGCCACGTGCTACCAACTAATTAGCTAATATGTCTGGCAGATCATCAAGGAAGCCCCTTTCCATACTCACATCTCGCTTGAGGTGTTTCCCCATGCATTTCCACAGCCTTCCATCATTGCTCGCTTCGAGCCCAAAGTCGCCAACTTTTCTGCGCCCGTCACGATCCTCGGCGCCCATCAGGATTCCATGAATTATCTCTTCCCCCTGCTACCCGCGCCGGGCGCCGATGACGACTGCTCGGGCACCGTCAGTATTCTGGAGGCTTTTCGCGTCCTCGCGCATAACGGCTATATCCCTCGCAGAGGCCCTGTCGAGTTCCACTGGTATGCTGCGGAGGAGGGTGGTCTTCTTGGCAGCCAGGCTATTGCCAAATATAAGAAGGAATCCGGTGTGACCATCGGTGCCATGCTGGAATTTGTACGTCCCAAAACTGGGGACAACAAGCTACTGTGATTAACAGTTCTAGGACATGACGGCTTTTGTTGCCAAGAATGCGACCGAGTCCATCGGCATTATCGAGACGTCTGCCGACAAGCCTTTGACAGAGTGGGTTCTCGGCTTAGCCCAAGAGTACAGCGAGATTGAGTCTGCGATTTACCAATTGCAGGAGTAAGTATATTAAATGCGTTATCATGCTATAGTAGCTGACTGTCTCAGGGGTGCCGGCTCGGATTACATGTCCTTCACCAACGCCGGGTTCCCTGCCGCTTTTGCCTCTGAGGGTGACCCCATTAGCGGCGAGTTTGACCCGTACGTCCACGGAGCCCACGACACAATGGACGTCGACGATGAGACTGGCCGATTCTCTCTCGACGTATGTTATCCACATCTCGCCAAATACCCATGGGTTGCTAATCTTTGTCAGCATATGGCACGCTTTTCAGAGCTTGCGCTCGCCTATGTCGTTGAACAAGCCGGGTGGAACAACGACTGGAGGTAATCCAACAACTTCAAGATGGTGAAGTAGCCAACGCTATCTGTACTCCGCTGCAATCCTTTCTTCTCTTAAAGTGTAGTCATCTCTGTAGGCGATTGTCTTCCACATGCCTATATGCCTATGATCATTTCATCTCAGATAGAGGAATGTAGATTACGTTCGGTCCTTGACTCACCTGTTGGCTGCTATGGCCTAAGGTTTCTTTTCGGTGGAAACTTTTCGTCTCCAAATATCAATGACTTGCCGTAAATCTGACACAGCATGATGTAAGAAGTGTCTCAAGGCAAGTAGCTGAGATCAGTCACTGCTGCCGGAGACGTTGTCCGAGTCCGAACCAGGCTCTTCTGCTCTTGCGACAAACAAACAACTCATATATAGTTCAACATCCTGTTTCTCGGCCTTCTTGGAAAGTCTATTCGCTGGAAATCTAGGTTTGAGCTCGCTACGCTTTACTTCCTTCAGGAATTCGATCCACAAGGCAACCGTGTCCGGACAGTACATGGCTCAGAGTTTTTTACGGTGCAGGGATTGATCCTGGGACGCTATTTTCTTCCAGCTCTCCAAGATGTCAACTTGACGGCATATGCCGACTATTTCGGAGATGAGACCAAGGTCTGAGCAGAACGGGGAAACAAATACCGGGTTAGCCTCTCGGAATCGAATGAATGGATATGTGAAAGCATATGGGAAGTTACTGTCGTGCGTAGCTTGTTTAAGGCGTGATGCTGCGCTCCTGTATCGCAGGCTCGAATAAAGGGAGAGACTGCGCTAACCTCTTGGTCGCCCCGTTCCTTGATGAGCCATTTTAAGAGCTTCTCTGCGGCATCTATGTCTCGCTCCGTCGGCATTACCGGCTCGGCCGTGGCATAAGGCGTCATGTATATAGGTATGCCCGTGATGGCTCCGAGAGCGAATGAGGTGGCTCTAGATGATGGGAAAGTGTTATCCCGCGGAGGCGTTTCCTGCGCGCGCCGTGTCTCGCAGTGCCGGCGCGAAGGACGGGCGGATGGACGTGCCATGGTGGAAGTCGACTTACGGGCGTTCCTTCAATGCTATCAAGGAATTGATACGGCCAGCCTTTGGAGCAGATTTCAGAAAGACGCCGGCGGAAGAGGCGGTCGAACTCGACAGACCAGGGCGAGATGCCCCGCACGCCCCGGCCAGTGATTTCGGACATCTAAGCTTCGTTTTCGTAGTTTAGTATGGCCTTGCATAGCCTCCCGGATGCATCTCTACATCTCAGCGTACTTCTGCGGTAAAAACAGGCCTGCGGCTGCGTTAGAAATATATCACTGCCCGGTCGCATCCGCCCGCAATACCCACCGCCAGGACGCCGTCCCTGAATTTGTGAGACTTGACTTGGAGCCTATTCCGTTCTTCATTGACCAGAAAAAGCAACTTTTGCAAAGTCGCGTTCCAGTTGCCTTTGAGAGGGTCTAGGATCTAAATAGCGAAAGCGGCATTGTCCTCTGAGTTCCAGTCTTGAAAGACTGGTTGCGGCCCATTTCGTGCCATTGAGTTTGCTCAAAGGTGCACAAGAATTGTTTTACTTGACTGGAATGGTAGAATTGATCAAGTGTATTGTCCAGCATCTGTTACCACGCTGAATAATGGTGGTTCGAACATGGCAACACAGCCACAGCAGCTGTAGCCTTACCGCGCACATTTGGGCAGTGAAGATCGGGCCGTGGATTCACTTAACATCTGCAGAGAAATGGCACGCATTATCAATTTCATGAGGATAGGGCTTTTTAATATGAGATCCTTGCGGAAGTGCTAGTTACCCGACTCGATAACTTATTGAAAGTGTATGTGAAAACAGATGACGTGAGATGGGACCGAAATATGCCGCAAATACTAAGATCAAGAGGCGCTTTCCGACATTGCATAGCCTGTTTAGACAAGCAGGAATAAAAAAGAATTAATCAGCCGCACCTGGATATTCGCGAGTACCCTAAGCATCTACGCTATCATGATCAGTGATCAGAATCATGGATTATAGGCCAACGAAATCTCATGCTAGCCAGGATTGTAGACCAGAGAGAAATCTTGATTGCGCTCTCACTATTTGGCTAATGGTTTCTCGCCATGAAAGGGGGCCCATCGACAGTAGATCTTGGCAGGTATACGCCACAAGAAATTAGCCGATTATCATGCGCCCACCACTGTTTCGTTCTGGCTGTATGTATAGCAGATTCCATCCTTCGAGCCTACAGTAACCGAGAAGGGGTCGTTACTTGGGTCATAATTTCGGACGTACTCCATATCTTTGGCAATGTACTCTGCAGCATCATCGCCGTACTGATCAGACACATACGCAAGCATCATATCAATACCCGCGGATACACCTGAGGATGTCCAGATATTGCCGTCATTTACCCAGCGAGCCTTCCGCTGCCAATTCACCAACGGTCCGTTGAGACGAGCCTTGCAAAAACCTTTTAGTAAACATCTTTACTATGCAGGAGTCATGGGCCAACTTGTGCCGTTTTGTACTCACCGAGTCAAACGCCGACTTATTCGAGGTGGCATTCTTGCCATCTAACACGCCTGCTCGGGCTGCTATAAAGCTTCCGGTGCAAACAGTCAGAAGGTTACGTAGCCTTGGAAATGTATTTCGTATAAATTCCACTACTGGCAGCAAGCCGACCACATCCGAAAAACCTCGGCCACCAGGAACGAGAAGGACCTCAATGTCGCTAGGGGCGTTTTGTAGCGTGTGTGTTGGGACGACACGCTCAGAAGTACCAAATTTGCCTGCAAAGTTGGTTGAAACTGGGCTATCGCTGGCTGCGATGACGGAGAGCTCAATGTGATGGAACAAGGATAACGTATTCAAGGCGTCCAGAGGGCCAAAGACATCGAGTGCCTGAAACCCGGGAAATAGTAGGATAGCATATTTGGTAGGGGGGTTCTCATTCGTTTGATAAGTGCGTGTAGCTAGTGATACACAATGTCATTGACATACCTCTTTGGTGCTATTGCCGACGGGGTACCCACCATCAACAGTGTCGGCTTTGCCGAGGAGTACATATTAGCCTCCCTTCGTAATTATTGTCCAGACACTCACTGCTCCTACATTCACAATCGTCGGCGGCCCGCGTCAAGCATGCTAGGAAGAGCGGTATGCAAAAGGTGGTACGTAGAAGGTACGACAGCTGGTGCGACCTGTCTTAGCATCTCACAGCACGAGTATTTTTCGGCTTAGCGTGTAAGAGAGACCTAACTTGCCTTCATTTTGGGTTCGAAATTTTGCCGCGAAGAAACTGTTTTCGGGGGTTTGCATTGACGCGACAACTTTTTAGCGACTTGGAGTAGACACGAGGATTGTTTTGAACTTATAGGTGCGAGGATGCGCAAGGACCGCAAGTGTAGAAGCAACAAAGATCTCAAACAGACGCATACTGATTAATACTTATCTAGTGAGCATTAGGTCGTATCACATAGCACTGCCACCGGAATACAAGTGATGGGTTTTTTTTTTAAAGTTCGATAATTTATCGCACTACTTACGCTCAGTCGGTGGCCATAGCACTTAGGTTAAGTAAGACTTTCGAGAGAATAGCCTTTATTGGGGCTGAGCATGCTGGCTGTCATAGCTTATGTAAGCGGCTCAAGCTCTCTGCTAATTAGAGGGAGCTCTGCCCCACAGCAGCCTATAGATACTGGTCGTGGTAGTTAAGGTCTATATCCCGGTTTGATATCTCTTCCAACTACGAAATGAACCTGTCTTCGATAAAAGGGTAACAATCTGCCAAGCATAGGTGGTCATGTGCTCGAAACCCTGTAAGCATCTCTTTCTACCTTGTCGGCATCAGGCTATCAACTGCTAACTCGGAGTATGGTGTATGTGGTCCCACTTGGACACGCCACTGATTAGCGCGCTAAGCCCTAAGAAGCCCGACATGCTCCATGATAAACCCTTTTCGGAAGGTCATATGGAGACCCGTTGACCCGTAAATAATTATATAGCAGTTATTCCCGAAGCTGACGGTGAAATCACCTCAAACGCGCTCTTGTATTATCATATTGCTTGCCAATATTCTAGAAAACGGAGGCAATAGATAGAAGATTTCCTCTAGGCTTACTATTCTAGCCTAGCGCTAATGCTCAAGTTAATTTAAGACCGCTTTGTAGCCTGGCACGGGGCTCTATCTGCTCCTCAAGACTGAGACATTCTCGAAGGACCGTCGAAGACCCACTGCGCGGCTAGACCATGGACGATATGGTACAGAAAGTGAAGAAAATGTTTGTGCTGATAGACTACGTGCCACAGAGTACGTATGAGCTCATTTGCTCTATTTATTTTTGATAGTTCTGATGGCGCCGATTGTAACAACTTCCGGAGACGCCGAGCCCATCCATGTATCCGCAAGGCGCCGTCACCATTCTCATTCAGCTCTTATCAGGAGTGGTATTCATACGCGTTCTACGATAGATAGCCTTTGAGTACAACAGCCTCTACAACGGAGCCATACACGATCTTTCCCTGAGTTTCATAATGTTTTCCTATACCAGAATGCTTACACGAACAAATTGATAAGGTGCCCATAGTATCGCAGCTACCGCGAAGTTGGGCGAATGTTGAGGGCTCTTTGCTTCTCGCACGGGCTGGCGTCTACCACCAGGTCTTTCACGACACTAGCTATGCGAGCTTCGAGGCTCGGTTGAGCATAATCAAGACCGAGGCAAATGTGAAGGATTTCCGAAATAGAAAAGCCAGTGCAAAAGATCTCCGCTATATGTGGAGCTATCCAATTCAAGACCATGCAATTGTATTAGACTGGGATATGTGCCGTGTTGGGCAATCACTGCGGCGTGATATGTGCGTAAAGGCCTTCCACTGGTGAATCCACAATGCTTCCACGAAATTTCCCTGATGCCAGAGCTTCTCGTACGATGTTTGACTTTGTGACAATGACTGAAGAGTAGCCATCTATCTGAACGACACAATTATGCCACGGTGTGGGGACGTGCAAGATATCGCCACCGTCTTGGTGCTCGAGAACAAGCGGTAGCGTGTCCGTGGCTTTGGCGTTGCGGCCAAGCAAATTGACGCCAAACTTGGGTCCAGAGTTATCGTGTCTGGTTTAACTCAGTCTAGTCTTTTACTCGCTGGGAGTTGCTTACTTACGCGTGGATTGACAGCCGAATGTGACGTGGGAACACCGCCTCGACAAGATTGGAGTAGGCTTGGTTACGCTACATACAGGGTCAGAAGCGGCTCACATTCGAAATTGTGGTGTGCAGGAATATTCGAGAACGTACCTGTATCATCTCAAAGGCCACTCTTGCCGCGATCTTACGGACTTGGGTTCGGCTTAGGTGTTTTGTGTACTTGTTGCGGACCAGATCCTCTAGCATGAACTTCGAAAATCCTCGATATAGTGCGGTCATGCCCGCATCGTGGCTGTCTAGCTCGTTTCTCAGTTGGCTCTGGTCTGGACCGAATCCCAACATGAGTACACTGCGGCACGTGTCGGCAATATCTGTCGTGTTGGTCGGTAGGTGGCGTTGCAAGAGAAATTCAGGGTAAGCTCTACGATGAGTGTCGAGCTCCCTCTGCAGATCAAAAGATGCAGCAGCGAATATATCGATCAGAGACTGGAATTCAATTCTGTTCTGGCCGCCCAGTTTCTGTGCTATATTGTGGTTCATTTTCATCAGCTGTTCTCCGTACGTATCAACATCATCATCGTCGACGCCAACTACAACTTCATCAGCATAGCAAAAGAGAATGCAATCATGAAAACTTACTGCAGTCGCTGAACACGTGGCCGTCGCTAATGATCCAAAGTTTTGCTCCTGGGCTGTAGATGTTTTCAATTTCCCGTAAAAAGTTATGCAAATTGGTCAGAGCCAAGTACTCCCCACGGTCCGGGACATCTGAGAGAACTTTTTGCGTGTTGGAAGACTTGCAAGGGAAAGCTGGTAGACAAAACTCAATCATTTTTCCTCGTGATGTGAAGCCGTCCACACATCTTCGAAACACATCTCGGCCACCAGCATGCCATTTGTCATACTTGGATTTATGTTGAAGAGTGACTTCAAAAAGGCTGATGACAGCGTCCGTGATGCGTTCAGCATTCAGCTTGGCGAAAATATCATGATCCACGTTGCCGTCGACGCGTATGGAAGATAGAACCAGCGAAGCCAAGAAACTGTCAAAGGCATATTTCGCCTGGTCGACATCACCAAGCCTCGCCTGCTGTAGATATCCGACGATGTGTAGTTTGTCGCAGTGTCGCACTTCGTATACCAAGTATCTCGAAGTATCTAATTCTCGCACAGACGATTTCAGCTCTATATCGAGTCCAGAAGGTTTCAATGATACATCGCTTGGTGCTCGGGATTTCATAAGCTGCCCAGCGATCTGCGCCCATTGCGACGTTATGAGACCTCGTGCGGGCCCAAAGTCATAGATGAGGGATCCCATTGATGTGCGGATGAAACCTCCCGCATATCTAGCATGAGCCGAAGTCATGGCTGTTGCGGGTTTCTTGTCGGCTGTCATTTGCTTGTTTGCTTGCCTAACAGGCGGGATTCGCAAGTTTGCGTGTGTTGGTGGTATATCACAGAGGGTTGAGCCGACGAGAGATGATACGGAATCGTAGGTCAGACGAGTCACTTTAATATTCACCAATACGGCATCACAGGCAATTTTCGGATACTTTGTGGAACGATTTCATGAATAGTTCTCTCCCGAATGGCGAACCTGCTCTCGCACATGCACTCCTACTTCGCCGTATGGCGAAATGTGCTCGACTGGAGCAAATTAATATGATGTTACTAAGACTCGAAAATGACAATTTTACTGCCGTCTGCCCGGGCAAAGACCAAAGAAATATTTGCTCAGATGTGGCTTCGCAGTAATCAAGCTGATACTCTGTTTGACCTCACCTCACTTCAGCTTCCTTCCTGCGCCTGATAAGGTTCTGGTGGCCGTGGTCTGACACGCGTGAAGAGTAGTGCGAGTTCCGCACTATAGCGAATAAAGCAATACTTTCTCGGATCTAGCCTCATAGTAGTCAAATTGATATTGCATCAATTCTTACTTCGTCTTAGATTACTTTGTGAGTCTGAGCAGGTTTTGGTGGCATGATTTGATGCTCGTGTAATGTCGTGCGAGTTCCGCACCGTAGCGACTAGAATGATATCTTCTCAAAGCTAGTCTCGTAACAACCGAGTGAGTATTACTTCAATTTTACTTGGATTTAGTTTACTTCGTGTGTCTGAGAAGGTTTTGGTTATCATGGTCTGATGCGCCTGCAAAGTAGTGCCGAGTTGTGTATCCGTACTGCATCGGATGTGCCACCGCAGATACATACCGTGCGCCGGACCAGCGCGCCGTTGAATACGGGGCTGAACAGCTCGTGGACCTGAGCTAGTTTGACGTTGTTCGTGCTAATTGACGAGTGCCGCAGAAAACGTGTCACATATCTTTAAGCTGAAGATGCCCTGTGTCTGCCCCTGTGCATTCGGTATTTGCTAAGTCGCAGAGGGTAACGCCATGTATTTCCTCGCAGCAACGGTCGTCGTTGCATCATGCATCTTGTATACCGTCCGCTATCTCTTCTTACCGCTGCCAGAGACGTGCAATATCCCGACAATACCGTTCTGGGTCGGGATGCTGCCTCTTTTCAAGGATGTCGACCAGCAAGATGTCTTTCGCTCGCATATTGACAAGCCTCTCCGTACGCATGGTGCTGTAAAAATCTTCTTTGCATCTCGTTGGAATGTTCTCATTCACCGTCCCGAGTATCTTGCCGAAGTCTTTAGGCAGACCGACCTGTACGAGAAGAGCGGAAACCAGAAGAAGATTCCACACACCTTGCTTGCAAATTTTCTTGGAGACAATATAATATCTAGCCATGGAGAAAACTGGAAGAAATATCAGAAGATTATTAAGCCGGGACTGCAAGCCCGCCTTAATGTTGAGAAATTGCGGGAAAACGCCATCGTCCTCGGTGAAATGCTACTGAATGGTGCCGTCGGCGGCAATGCTGTGATGGTGCCGGCCAACATCCAGAGATACACCACTTGCAATTTTGCAGAGATATTCTTCGGCACCGGATACGAAGTGAGTTGGTCAAAGCGGCTTTACCGAACAGACAAGATTTCATGACTCTTACACACATACACAGACACTTTACAGCAGAGATACGCCTCTTCACCGCCTACAATTAATGCTGCGCAAGGAACTCTTCAAGCCTTTGTTTATGACTTTCCCATCACTCGACCGTGTCGCCTTCTTGGGCAGGCGTCACGCGCAGCAGGTTGCGACAGACTTCACTGATCATCTGGTCTCCGGACTGGAGAATCGCTCTGACAGCAAAGTGGAAGCACAGCCTATGCTGGCCAGGGACCTTTTGGAAGCAAAGTGCGCAGGCGAGTTCACGGAAAAGCAATTTCGCGACAATGTCACTGTTTTGTTTGTGGCCGGTCAAGAGAACCCTCAGCTGGCTCTTGTCTCGGTCATGTATCTGCTCGCAAAGCATCCGGTAAGCCTTTCACAATCCTTGAATCCTGTACATTGCTGAGATTTTGGATTACAGAAAGTACAGGAAGAGCTCTTTGACGAGCTGGCTGCCTATAGAGAGGATGAAATGACCGAGAATATTATGCAAACAATGACACAGCTAACCGCAATCATTTACGAGACTCTTCGCCTCTTTCCTCCCATCGGCCAACTCATCAACCGAAGAGTCGCCAACTCGGTACACTTGGGAGGTGATATTCTCATCAAAGAAGGCACGTACGTTGGGTACAACTGCTACTCAACAAACCGCGATCCAGTTGCCTGGGGGCCGGATCCTGATGTATTTCGTCCTAGCAGATGGGGCACGTCTGCAGCAAGTGTACGAAAAGAGTATCGCAGGCGCAAGGCGCGTGCAGAATTCATTTCGTTTCACGGTGGGAAACGCGCTTGCCTGGGCGAGCAATACGCGGTTCTTCAGATAAGAGTGACCCTGTGCACCTTGGTCCGTCGGATGCGATGGAAGCTGGATCCTACATGGAAAGAGAAAATGACACCTGTAAGTTCTTACCGGGAAGCATTAGAGACACTAACTAAGCGTTGAAAAGGCCGGTCCTTTGTGGCCCAAAAATTTGCGACTCATCTTTGAGGAGCGGAGTTCTTACAGTACTGATAATTCATGAGTGTGATACTGACCTGCTGTGAGTGTGATGGCTCCCCCAAAGTTATCGATGACTTTTGCGTTTCTCGCCTCCACGCCTGTACCTTATCTGCTAGTTATCTTTTTCTTCTTCTTTTTATTCATCAGTATCAATACCATCAATCTCCTCCAAACACGTATCGTTCTTGTGCTGTTTTCTTCGCTGTGTGCCTCCTTGACTTCGCTCCGTCCATCGTGATGCATTTCCCTTCAATTATACAGCTGTGCGTCAATTTGAGGATGCGGAGAGCCAAGTGCTTGATGATTCATTTTTGAACTTTCGCGAAATAACTTTGTATATTAGCTATCTGTACCCTAGTGCCTCCTTCCAACGTCGAGCCCTCTCAAGCTACTACTTAGCCGACACCAGAGTCTTCTCCGCATCTCTCATGCCCTGATCCACATCTGTCCATACGTAGAGACCAATCGAGACAAGCATCAGTACGAGGTTCGGGATCATTGGGAAACGCAGATTGTGTGTTCTGTTTTGAATGACACCTTGGACAAGCGGGTTGATCCAACCTGTAGCCAGATCCAGAGTAATCTCGAGACCAAAAAACGCCGCCTCAGAACCGCTGGGAATGAGCGAAGCGTACATGACACGATTCAGGGAGCGGAGCGCACTGCTGGTGCTCATGAATAGAGCATCTGCAACCCAGAACTCAGCCTGATGCTTGTAGCCGATGGGGATCTTGGCGATGCCGAGGCAGCCCCAAAACAGACATGTGGCGTTGACGGCTAAGAAGATGTAAGCCCAGGACTTGATGTGCAGCTTCGACTTGTGGAAGCCTAAAAGCCAGCTCAGAGAGCCGATGCATGCGAATAAAATCATCATGAACGTGTATACTGTGTATATATTACTGCCGCGCTTAATACCGGAGGTTTCGAGGAAGAGCGCGCCGAGAAGACCGATGAAGTTGGAGTAGGCGGTGTTCCAGAGGACCCAGCCAATGCAAAGCTTGAAGGCGTTCGGGTATTGGCGTATGGACCCAACTATCTTGAGCCCTAAATAATGTTTTAGAATGGTGTCTCTTGGATTGGGGAGCTAGGTCGTACAAGTGCGGATTGGGAGCAGGAAGGCGATCTTATCTTTGGGACGCTGCGCGCCAGGAATGCTGGGCAGCATCATGTGGCCAGCAACAGCGCAGATAACTATCCGTGTTAGTACATACATGTGGTTAACATCGATTTTCTGATTAGCTTACTGGTCAAGCATCCGCCGATGGTGATGGCAAGGAGGAAGCTGGCCATGTTAGCTAGGCAATCCTGGACATGTCAGTCGTGTAACGTACTTGAAGTAGCCTTCGGTAACGTAGCTACCGCGGGTGTAGGTTATGATAACACCGATCAGCAAGGCCAGGATACCACCCAGGTTACCCGCTATGAGGCCTAATACACTGACACGGCTTCCTTTCCTCCACTTCTTACGAGACGAGTCATCATCACTCTGCGCCTGGTCTTGGAGAGTCTCCGGGTGCTTGGACCAGCCTACTGAACGCATAAAGATGGGAATGTACGATGCCTCGAGGACCTTGTAGATGCTAGAGATGGTAATGGAGATAACATAGAGGCTGGCCAGGGTGTTGAGGTGTGCATAGCTGTTGTCGGTCAGTGCTGCAAAAGGTAGGGCCAATGCGCCAAAGAGGTAGATGGAAGCCATCATGATTGTCTTGCGATTATTGGAGTAGTCGGCGAGGCCAGACACGAGAATGCAGAGGACGCCCTCGGTAGCGCGGCTGATGGCTTGCAAGTACATTCTGGGCTGCTGTTAGCGCAAATAAACTCGGAAGATGTCGTCAAGAGAAGCTTACAAGTAGCTCAGGTAATCAACCTCGCCAGCGCCTAGCTTCACGACACATTTGATGGCGCCGCGATGCGCACATGGCTTATTGGTGCCTGGGATGTGTCCAACTCTGTTGGCAGCTGACTGAATACTTGCCGTTGCGTAGCTATTGATCATGCTTGCGGTCGGGCCGGTCTGGTGTGCTGTCAGCGTTTGGGCTGGCATGGATGGGTGAGCTCTGGTGCAGCGAGCAACGGACGTACCGAGAAGCAAAGTATCAGCCACCCCCAGAGGGCTCGCCTCGAGCTCAGAGGTCTCTCCGCGGCGACATGATCCGGTTCTTGAATATCGGTGTAAACAATTGTGTTGATCAAGTGCTCGTTGGCCGAAGGCTTGGTAGGTTCGTGGTCATCGTCGCCAAGCAGTGGCTTACGATTTCCGTGCCCTTGGTAGCTCATCGTTTCTGTAATTATGTAGCGGTTAGTGCTCGAAAATAAAAGCCAATTTTTGTCTTCTTCAAATGAGCCACAGTTCATTGACTAGTCTTGCCGCCAACAGGAACGTCAAGGAGCTCGGCTCGTTTTGTAGTCAGAGTGGCGAGGGTCCTCGCAACCATACGTTGGGACCTCCCTATCACTCATATTACCGGCAAGAGTTGCCGGTATAATATCTCAATTGAGCATTTTTCCCTGGGTCCCGCTACCCGTCCGTCTGTGCGGGCCTTGTGGCCTCGAGTAACGGTCAGTTAGTAATACTTGCTCACTCTCGCCGAAGTCCGCTCAACGGGACGCAGGGTCCCTTACAACGCGCCTTTGTCTCGTGTTTCATTCATCTTTTTTACTAATGATACGTTTTTGATATCTTCTCTTTTCTACTTACTGTGCGGACCTGAGGTAGTTTTCGGAAATACTTGCTCAGTTTCGCCGCAGATAGCTCAGCAAGGGGGTCCCCCGATGGGGAGTAGGTAACATATGATCGAGCGAGTGCATTCCATTTAAGCGCGCTTCAAATTTCTTCCTCTTAATCCTTTCAGCTGTCTAAGAGACA
Source organism: Aschersonia sp. MBC 622 (assembly GCA_030782805.1). NCBI lineage: Eukaryota > Fungi > Ascomycota > Sordariomycetes > Hypocreales > Clavicipitaceae > Aschersonia > Aschersonia sp. MBC 622. The sequence continues at coordinate 18,363 of JARJPL010000137.1, forward strand.
TCCATCGTTTCAACAAAAGTCGCTTACAGCTTTGTCCCTGGTCATCAACAGACCTCGTTTCGCAAAGCTCCAGAACCGCCAAACACTTGTACATTACTATTGCCAGTCGCCATGCTGCAACCACATTTGGGTTCTCCCCTGCAAGCAGATCCGAGCTCGACCACCAAAGAACCTCTGTCGGAATGCAGTCTCTTGAAAGATGGCACCGAGAACTCCTCATGCAAGAATGGCAATTTGGACACAGCTGTGACAAAAGAGTCTGAAAGCAGAGAATTCACCACCCCATCTTCGCCAAAGCCGCCCTACTGCGCTTTATCAGCCGGCCGGAAAAGATTTGCCATCACAATCATCACGCTCGTCGGCGCTGTCGGGCCACTGTCGGGCACCATGTACCTGCCTGTCCTTCCCTTGCTGGCGCGAGAGTTTGGTGTCAGCAACACGAGCATCAACGCAAGCGTCTCATTATTCATGATTACATTTGCTTTTGCCGTATGTTTTAAACATGGACTGGCATCTTGTGATTCGGAGTCAAGCGCTGATATGTCGCCGATAGCCTTTGATATGGTCTTCCTTTGCCGACTACCGTGGTCGCCGACCCATCTATATCGCCTCGCTCGCCGTTTTCATCATCTCTAATTTATTGCTCGCAGTATTGCCTCGAAACTTTGCCGTCTTCATGATTTTGCGCTTCTTCCATGCTTTTGGAGCTGGTGCCGTCGTCTCCATGGGCGCTGGCTCTGTTGCTGATGTGAGTTGCAAGACGGCGACATCCGCTGATAATACAGGCCTCAGATTCTGACAGATTCAAAAGATCACTGAACCCGCAAAGCGTGGACGTAAAATGTCCATATTTTTGCTTGGGCCACAATGCGGCCCCGTGTTTGGCCCGGTCATTGGATCGGCCTTGGGCGGAGCGGCCAGTTGGCGTTGGATTCCGGGCTTCTTAGGTATGTTTTGGTGCCTACACATCCATCATCTTGACGTATTTAATCAGTTTCAATAATGAAATCCCTGTGTAGCGCTTGTCAGCTTTGTGCTGTGCCTGGTCATAATTTTCTGCCTTCCCGAGACCCTGCGCTACCGCGCTGGCAATGGTAGAATCGCCCAAGAGAAGAGCTGGTTTCTATGGCCCCCTCGACTGGTGTCTGCTGTCGTCGCTGAGCACGAGCGCGGACCCAAGCCTCCCAAGCCGACGCTCAAAGGCTATTGGAAGCTATTTTCCTATCCGCCGATTGGCATCGTCTCTGTCAATACGGCCATTCTCTATTCAACCTATTTTGCAATAAGTGTGGCACTGCCATATGCACTTGAAGACCGATACGGTTGGACAACAACCACCGTCGGCTTGGGTTATCTCGCAGTCGGCATCGCTCTCATATGTGGAAACTTGCTTGGCGGCCACTTCAATGACTGGCGTAGAGTGAGGCGAGTTGCCGCGTCGCCGGGGGCAGAGGTCGAGCCAGAGAGGCGTCTCGAGGATCAGATATGGGGAGTCCTCGTCTGCGTTGCCGGCACGGCAATGTTCGGGTGGTTTGTCGACAGGTCTATTCACGTCGCAGCCGTCCTCGTAGCCACATTTCTTGGTAAGCATCGTACAAGTCGCTTGATGGCCACCGTGTGACTATCTGACCATTCTGGTGTTTAGCTGGCTTCGGTGTGAGCTGGGTTTTCATCGCTAGCACCGCTTTCTTGGGCGAATGCGTCCCGTTGCAGGCCGCGGGCGCTTTTGCGCTGGGCAACATGCTTCGTAACCCGGCCGCTGCCATCGCCTCTGTCGTGTATCCAAGTCTAAAAAATAAAATAGGCATAGCTTGGTTCTTCACAGGCTTCGCTATTTTTGACTTGGTTGCTGTCGGTAGTGCGGTCATCAGTCAGTATACTCCCCTTGCAGCATGGTCACCAGCTAATGGATCTTTGTAGTATTGCGAAGATACGGGCCGTATTGGCGAAAGAAGAAATCGCAAGCCTCGGAACGTCTTGCACAAAACGGTCGAACATAGAATAGGAATTTTTCACGTTCGGGCCGGCCGTCATCTTGATTTAGTTGCTCTTTGTCAAGTGCATCGCGCGGATATTACACGGTCGGACACTGCGGCTGCAGTAGCTGCAAGCTACACGCCCTATAATGCAACCACTGAAACGATGCTGGCGTGATACTTTGGCCTACACGAGATAGAAATGAACAGAGAGCACTTTTTTTTAAATGAACAGTCGATGCAAATTGGCTTCTTAATGTATATTTTATTCCATACTATTGCGGCTTCCAAGTCGCTCATTAGCTACATTGACTTAATGGAAAACAACACATCAACATCATGTCACAGCGTGCTGGCTGATACAGGACAACACTACTGACATACCCACGCGAAACGTCGACAATATCAAGGGTGGTTATTTCAAGCAAAGCACTACCCAGCGCACGCTGAAACCCTCTTTAAACATCTAGTCTGAGAGCCTTCGACGCTGTCGAAAAGCAGCCTACTTCGCAAGACTCGGTTTAAGGTTTGGAAGCTGACTTACATCCGAGAGCTTCCGGAACGACCAGCCTGCTATCCTTTGCGAGTGGAGAAGGGCTGAGACAAACACTTTCAGGATGCTTAGCCAATCACAGCGTGACAAAAATACCCATTACTTCGTATCGACATCAAGAACGCCTCGGCATTTCATGAGTACATGAGCCAAGCATTCAGGGCTTTAGTGGGGCTACTAAGTAGAGATAAGGTTTGCCGGGGGGGTGTATTGGGGCTAGAAGCGGGAGATTGTCACTAAACTCGTTTCTGGGAGAAACGGAAATAAAGTCTAAATCGTTGCGTTTGCACGCGCGCTTTATTGTCGACGGCTTCGCGAAAAGTGAGGCTATTTGAGGCCTTCGTAGGGCACTCTGGTGAGTTACTTACGTTATGGCAGATGCAGGAGGGCGCGCCCGGACTAGTTCCCCGGCCTTATCAGAGCGCTGAAGAAATGTGCTCCCCGGCTATATGAGATGCTATTATTGCAGGAACAAATCAGCTATTACGACGCGACTTGCCGATTTACGACTGCATAGCTAAGTAGCTTACCAGCACTTTTGTGACGGGTCTCGGGTCCAGTCATCCGCGAAGCAACGCGGGGTCGCATCCGTCTCTTGATGAAGGGGTGTCGCCTGCGTGGTCGGAGAGGCAGCTGCACTGAGGACTTAAATACTAGTCTCGAGTTTAAGGACTCGATGCGGGCAGCTACCACGGAGGCTTGCATCTGGCGGCCGAGCTTACCACAGGGTGGAAAATTGTCACTGCGATGCATGAGACCAGTCAATGAGCCTCTGTCCTCGTAATGATGTATCGTGGGTAAGTGGAAGGCATGTTTTGCAGTGAGAATACTTCGACTTGCAGCCGCATGTAAAATGGAGAATGAAAGCGAAGAATCAACGTATCCAGCAAGAGCCTTTGACATGAAACCCGATCACGAATCTGACAGGGAAATCTATCTCCAAATATGTCTCTCAGTAAATATATGACATACGAGAGCAGAAAGGACACTTGATCAAGACGTAGATAAGTGACCTGACTTGTACTTGGACAGGTATAGCCGGTTGCCTATTTCACTCTCTGCCCCGCTTTCGACTTGCCTCGCATATCGATGGCCGTTGAAATACAATCGCGCTTCGTCACAGACTTGGGACATGACTGATGACGGTGAATAGGGCAACGACTACACCCCTAGCACAACAGAATTGGCCATCTCGGCTTCTGATGGAGAAGCACATACTCAGTCTATATAAACAGTAAGAGGAAGTGATGGCCCTTCAACTGCTAGTCCGAGTCCTGTTTGAAAATGGACGCAAGTGAGACGAGCCCGTTCGAGTCCTCAGCATCGGCGAAGCCAACAAGAATGCCAATACTCAGCGTTTAGAAGTATTGCTTGCCGCCCAGCCTTTGTTTTTGCTCATTTCTCCCTTTTCAGATGAGCTATTGTTTTCTTCGCAAATGATTCTGCTGACAAAGTCTTGTGCCTAAATGTTCATCGACATCACTTTCTCGCCGCCGTCAAACATGAAGTCGGACGACGTATCTGTCTTGTTCTCATAGACCCGTTACAGTTGACCTTGATGGCCTTGACCAGTTTTCCTATCCCTGTTCTCATCGTCAATCGAAACAGCCACGGTCTTGGCCGCATGAAGTGCGTCGCTGATGGTGAAGCTCGCACCGAAAGCAGTAATTGTACCACCGTGGACTGGATAGTGCTGGAAGGACGTCTGGAGCTACTATGTCGGGACCTCATGGGACGGAGTCCATACTCTTCAACGCAAAAGGTCCCTCGGCATTTCTCTATTTCACGGCATATACCTTTGCGTATTGCACCACTAAATGTTGGGTGTAGAGCTACAGTTCCTCTCTGATCGGCGCTTGTGAGTGAGGCGCAGTTCAATATTGATGCAAGCGATCAAGAACAAATCGCACAGCTGTGCTGTAACAATTCTATGGGTGGTCAGAAATTTTTACGTTTGGCATGGTGGCGCTGCTTCTATTCGTCTGTCGCAAAAACAAGTCAACGGTACGCGGAAAGGCAATGGCGTACCTCTCGAGAAGAGACGTCGGTACTCTGAACAGTTTTGATGATGCTCTACTGTGACTCCTTAGCGTTTCAAGAAGTTCTACTGCTGATGCGATGTTCAATCTGATCGGTTCAGCGCAAGCATCCTGCCAGTGGAAGAGTCTCGCGTAATGCAAATGTACCCCAAAACCTAGGCGTACCACGCGGCTCAGGACTCATTCACTCATCGACTCATCGAAGATCAATAATTTATGAGCTATATGGCGATACATAAACCTATCGAGTCCTAGTTGTCACTTTTACTTCGTTTGGCTAGACGATGTGCAGTCTTCACAAAGCATGGGTGCCTCAGGTGCTGCTTCCCGACTGCAAAAAGCCTCGGAGAATGTCCGAGATCAAGTTGCAAAACAAGGCTTCGTGTAACGACACCCTACATGATTTGTAACTCATGTCTCTCCAACTCATCAGGGGACTGTGTAAATAGGAAGAAGTTGATACTTGGTCGTACGCCTGGTTGAGCATGGCATGCCCCATGCCAATTGCAAGCCGGTGTCCTTCAGGTACCCAAGCTTTACTCCTCACTACTTAAGTAGCTCACCTCCTCGAGTGTTTGGAGTCTCAATCAGCTTCCCAATTCTATAACACATCGGGCATTTAAAGCGCTGCTTGCTCCATCTTCTTGCGCACTGAATCCAAGAAGCCACTTCAACTTACACTATCTACCCCACTTGCCCTACTTCCAGAACTTTACCAACATGGCAGACAGTGGACAGTCTCAAGTTACCGATGCCGTCCCTATCAACCCGCCTTCCATAACACCAGAGGAGCGCCTCGATTACACGCGCAAGCTCCTGGATGGCGTCCGCTTCCCCCAGCCCATCCCCCCCAACTTTGATCCCGTGGCCGCCACACCCGAGCAGCTTGCTCAGTACGGTTTGCCCCCACGGCCTTCCATGGATGAAGCCCCGCAGGACTTCGCCAGGTGGGAGAAAATGGTCACGGAGCTAAAGGGCATGGAGCTCGTCCGCCCTAGCTTCAAGATCATCCAGCGCGACGTTACCAGCCGTACAAGGGACCGATACGAGGCGCAGAAGTGGAAGAAAACAAACTGGGCCGGTGCTGTCATCTCCGACTTCGTCTTCAACTTGGTTGAGTCCGACTGGACGGTGCCACGGCCGGAGCCTGGCCGAGGCGACCATATCGCTTGGTACAGCGCGGCCTACGTCGGGATTGACGGCTACAGGATGGACAGCAACGACGTGCTCGCTGGAGGGACGGGCCACGACTACTACAAAGCCAAGAACGGCTTCTATAAGACGTACGCCTGGTTTGAGTGGTACCCGGCGTACCCGGTAGAGCTGGAGGGCTTTCCTGTCAGGCCATGCGACCGAGTCTTCTGCGAAGTGCTTGGGGACCTCCCAAGAGACGACAAAAAGGGCGCATTCTTTATTTATAATTACACGACGCGCAAGTATACGTCGTTGAGCTTCTGTGCACCACCCGGCGTTAGTCTACGAGGCGACTCGGCCGAGTGGATTGTCGAGGGCGAGGAACCCGAGGCGAATTTTCACGTTGTCGAGTTCGATAGGTGCAGGGCCCAAAAGACAAACCGTCGCTGGTACAACCTCAGCTCAGCCGCAACGGTGACGTCGACCTGCCAAGACGGAACCGTCTGCACGGCTACAATCCAGGACGACGAGACGGTGACTGTCAGGTACGGAGGGGCCAGGGACAAGTAGGAAACCCACCGACTAGGTAACAGTTGTAGCCCAGACAATAGTGGCATATCTAAATTGATGAATCAAGTGCGTAATGATCAAGTAAACTTGAAGTAAATTTATTCAAAGTGATTGTCGATCGTGAAAGCGTATTGAGTAGCTGTAAGTGTGCAGCAGACGCATAGTGTGTCACCGACAAAGAGTTACAGCCGATATCTGAAGCCACTCGTCTTCCAGTCTGTTACGTCCTCGAAAGCCTCGGGTCGGAGTTCCATTGGCGGGACATCTGTGCCACTTCTCAGCTTATTATCTGCCACGACGCCTGCCATGGCTGCGCTGCCTTGGATTCCCTCCATCTTCGACCTGAGCGCGTTGAACCATTGCAGGTACGCGCGCAGCGAAATGGACAAGACAATGACTAACGAGTAGCATATCATAATAGTCTTGAATGCCGTATTGTATGCGGGCGCCTCGGATTCACGGAAGAACTGGGGTCCGGCAATGTTGCCCATGCAGTATGCAATGAAGAGCAACGCAGTAATGGTAAGCTTCTTGGTGACGCCCTTGAAGTTGGACTGCACCAGGGCCATGTTGAGCGGCATGGATGCAGGGCCAGGTGACAGCAAGAAGTAGACGAAAAGTTGCACTCCGTGCGAGGGAATGTGCTGGCGGCAATAAATGAGGGCTGCGCCGATAACACATGGAAGCACCACCGCAATGATGAGAATGCAGTTGAGTGTTCGATACCGGCCAGCTAGCCATCCTGTGGCAGCAATAATGGCTGCCGTGAGGAGGGAGTACGGAATGTTGATGAGTGTAGACTGCAGGCTAGTAAAGTTGAATGATTTTATGATAATGTTGGAGAAATTTTGCGTGCCGCTGTTGGGAATCTGGCCAATCATGGCGATCAAGACAATCAGCCATGTTTTGGGGTCGACAAAGCACTCGTGGACCTGCTCCCACGAGAAGCGGGTGTCCTCAGTGCTTCCAGTGCCTGCGATGATGGTTCGACGCATTGCAATCTCGCGTTCCTCGTTGGTAAGAAACTTTGCTTTCGAAATGGTATCAGGAAGGAAATAGAACATGGGAATTGTCCAGAGAAAGGTGGCGACGCCGAGGACAATGTACATCCAGCGCCACGGGTGGATGTTGTCCTCAATGTGGCCCACGCCAAAGGCGAGTAGGCTGGAAACCAGGCCGCCGACCGAGTTGCCCGCAAACCACATTCCAACACGCGTGGGCATTTCATCGCGCGTGTACCAGGTCGACGTCAGAAACATGAAGCCGGGGGTGATGGTGGCCTCGGCGACACCCAGCAGGAAACGGGCAGCCATGAGGCCGCCAAAGTTGGTGCATGCGGCCGTGACAGCTACAGTAGCGCCCCAAAACGCCGTATTGGCCGTCAGATATTTGCCGACGGGCAGCCGGGCGATGAGCAGCGTAGTAGGATACTCCCAGATGAGGTAGCCAAAGTAGAAGATGCTGGCGACCCAGCTGTACTGCTGGCCGTGGAGGTTCTACAGAATTAGTATCAATATCAAACACAGGGTATTAAAGTGAACTCGCTGTATCTTTTTTAAGGCCAAACACGGACGCGCTTGAGAGGATGACTTTGTCCATGAAATTGAGCATGTACGTGACAAACAGCAGCGGAATGAGGGCGCGATCAATCTTGCGTAAGACGCGACGCGAGAGAGCCGTCTCATCGCGACTACTCTCGGCTTCAATCACATCCGACGCCGGCATTATTTCCTGAGACTGAAGCAGTCGCTGCCTCTCTCTATTCCGCGGCATGGGCGCAGAGACTTTTTGACATGCTAGAGATGAGGCCGGCGAGTGCCGGTCGGCCAAGGAGTGCCACCCCCACTAACGAGGACTGCTGTTTGCATAACTGCATTATTTATGTATGGACTTTGAGCACAGGCTAAGATACTTTAAGAAGGAGAATTGCCGATCATCTACCTTATATGTTGTTAACTGGAGACCATCCATACGATATGCTGTCAATATTGTTGATCCAATTTTTGTGAGGGATATAATATTATATTATGACTTAATGTTTGGGTTAAGTTGCGCTGGGATAAGACGAAAACTTGTACGGCAAATCGGGAGCGCGGAGAGTACCCCAAATCCGGGGTAATGACCACTGAAAATCCACCATCGCGTATCCGTACATGTCATAGTTATGGGGAAAGGGAGATGGGTAGCGGAGATGGGTAGCGGAGATGGGTAGCATCCGAGTTGCAACTATTGGCTGGCCGCAGAGTGACGGCAGTAACGGCTGTTGTGGCGGCCATTTCCGTTTTCAGTCATCACGTCGTAGGTTTCTGCGTCTTTTCTCTTCTGCAATAGACATTTTGGGAGGTCAAACCGCGAACATGAACGGCCTCGAGATATCGCCCTTTATCGCGAGCCTGCCCAAAGTTGAGCTGCACATTCACATTGAAGGCACGCTCCAGCCAGCGCTTCGGTGGAAACTTGCGCGCCGCAATAACATCCCGCTACGCTTCAAAGATCAAGAATACAAGACATACGAGGCCCTCTTAGAATCCTATGCCATTACCTACAACCACCGGCCGGAGCTGGACCGCCGCAAAGACGTACCTACGTTTTTCGAGCTCTACTTTGCCGGCTGCGAGGTACTCATCACCGAAGAAGACTTTTACGAGCTGGCCATGGACTACTTCAAGCGCTGTCGAGAGATGAATGTGCGCTACGCAGAGCCATTTTTCGACATTCAGGCGCACACGCGCCGGGGTATACCGGCAGAGCATGTCCTGGATGGCTACCTGCGGGCGCAAAAGGATGCGGCAGCTCAGTACGGCGTGCACAGCAACTGGATCTTTTGTTTCCTCCGCGACGAGTCTGTCGAGGAAGGCGAGGCGGCCTATGAGACGGCGCTGCCGTGGGCGAAGCGGTCGGACGGAATGGGCTTGTTTCATGCCGTTGGTCTGGCGAGCAATGCCTACGACAGGCCGCCAAACCTATTTGCCGACAGTTTTGCGAGGGCAAGGAAGGATGGCCTGCACACCACCACACACTGCGATTTCGGACAAAAGGACACTCACGAGCATCTCCGTCAGGCAATTTTCGATCTGGGCGTCGAGCGCATCGATCACGGCCTGGATGTGGTTGACGAGGAGGTGCTGATGGAGGGGCTGGTGGAAAAGGGCATCGGTCTGACGCTGTGTCCGCATGCGTACCACAGAAGAACCGCGACCGAGGTACTGTTCCCCAAGCTGAGACAGCTTCTGGATCGCGGTGTCACGTTTTGCATAAACAGCGACGATCCGGTGTACATGCACGACGTGTGGGTCGACGGCAACATGGAAAAAGTATATCACTATTGTGGCTTGAGCAAGAGAGATATGATTCAGCTGGCAAGAAATTCGGTAGACATGTGTTGGGCGGATGCGTATGTAAAAGGAAACATCTACGAGGAGCTAAATGGTATCAGTACTGAGTGAGCTCTGGAGGCTTCGCCATAGGTAGTAGTCCGTCGTTGTAGTTAGAAGAAGTTTATTAATATGTCTAGTAGACTTTCATTAATAATTATAACTGCAGTTTTTGTCCAAAATCTGGTGCAGTCGAAACCAAATGATTTTTCTTTTCCAGAAATCTCCTCATCAGTGGTCTTGTGCGTAGCATCATCGTTCACTTTTGCACTCCGACCGTATAGATTACCCATTACAATGGAGCCTTAGATTGTCAATCTCTTAGTGTTTGAATTATTCTTTCGATGGTTTGCTTGCTCAGGCCAGGCTGCTGGCGTTGCTGACCCTGTAAGCGTCCATGTGGGCGTGGTTGTTGGTGCGGATGTCGGTGTTGGTGCAGAGACGTGGCCGTCGCTGTTGTCAATACCGGCCGCGATTTTGTTTTCTTCAACACATTTCACAGACTTTGCCAATATTGTTGGCGTAGATCGAGAGTTTGAGTGTATTGCAGTCGACTTCGGAGTGTTCCGGTAGATAGGAACTGAGAATGTTGAGCCCGGTCGCAGCTTCAAAGTCTAGGCGTACATTTCAGGGCTCTTTCACAGATCTAAACATTGTTGAAAATCAGTCTCAAGGGAATTACTAACTCAAGCTGAAATATCACACATATCTGGGACAGAATGGTGGCCACATTACAATTAGTTAGCAGCGGCCATATTGCCATGACCAATAGCCCTGATGCCGCTGCGCCGACACCCATCGACGTGCATTTCGGCGCATACGCCAACGGGTACACCGTTTTTATGCATAATACAATTTCTCTCTCCTATCTGCTTACTTGAAGACTGCGTCGATTCTTTGTCCTTAGGCGGCAACGGATATCGTCTCCCTCTGAAGAGGCATTACTCAACCCCGTCAATGTTACCAAAGGGTGCAAATGGATTGGTTACTGGATGAAGCCAGTAATAGTATTTAAGAAGCAGCATCGATGGAGTAAGCAATACGCAAAAGTAAAGAAACAAAAAAATGTAACGAGTATGCTTAGATAAAGCGAGAGCGGGCAACTTCAAATTTGCTGTCAGTCGTCACCTCTCTTTCCGACGCAAATTCCACTTGTACGATTGGACGCCGCATTAGACGCCGCAATGGAGGCTGTATCAGAGGCTGTGCTCGTTCTCTTACGTACATGTTGACAATGACGAATCGAATGTCTGAGAGCAATTTCTGCGGCCCAATAGCCAGGCAACCACGGAAATAACTTTGTGAGCAAGCAACTGCTGCGCCTCACACGCCAAGAGGCCAGCGGGAAAGTACTTGTCGGATCAAGTGACGTGTAAAGTCGCACATCAAAGCTCTGATCATCATCTCGGCCTCCGCGCGCTGCCAGTACATCCGACAAGGCAGCACTATTTAGCCACCTCGCGCCACATATAAAATGTACTTTGTGTCGAACCCGACTCGCCTATGCCACAAGACGGAAACCTCGTGTAGACTTTTAGCGCTGGTTCAGGAATTGCAAGACGTGCCGTCTTCTTTCTTACCTCAGCCGCAGATATGTCGTAGTTATCATATGGCCAAAAACAGCTACCACGTGCATGTATAAGCATGCAGCTGCAGTGCTGCGTGGGCAGAACCACGAAATTTATAACGTGCTCGTTGAAATTTACCACGTAGCTGCATAACGGCTAATATATACCCCTTAATAAAGCTTCCCACCCTCCACTATCCTACACCATTTTTTCCTCCTAATATACACACACGTATACATATATATTAAGGCACCGCTTAGAGGTATATAAGATACTTAAAAGAGGTGCTTTAAAGTACTCCTAGGGGCTATATTAAAGGCTTAAAGGCACTATTAAGAGTACTATTAAAGGTATACACTAGAGGCACGCGCTAGAGGCATGTGCTAGAGGTATATGCTAGAGGCACGTGCTGGAGGCACGCTGGAGGCACGCTGGAGGGGATATTTTTGTTAGTGACTTTAAGAGAGTGACTTTGAAGAGCCTGCTGGCTCTGATTAGTCGACAAGGCCCATGAATTACCTTAATAGGCCAGAATTACATTGCAAGATTTAAATCGCATGTTACAAATTTCGGGGTTCACGCGCGTGGCAGTGGGCACTGGGCCACGGACTCGTGGAGTTCTTCGCGAACCCCTGACAGCTTCTTTGTCGAGGAGGGCCAAGAGCCAGGTCCCAGTACCGGCGGGCGCCATGTGCCTCTACATGGATATCCCCCTGACGTCAAAGCATCCAACAACAAACAAAGGAAACAAACAAAGGAGTCGGTGAGGTACGACTATAAAGGGATCAGTTGGTGCTGCCAGGAGGGACCCCTTCCATGACCTCAGCAGATTGAAGATTCCCAGAGGATTGCGCTGCGGAAAAATGCATCCTGCGCTTCTTGGATACCTGACCGGCACTATTGCTGTCTCGACGGTAGCGGCAAGCATCAGCACCCCGCAAAAGGCCATCAATCCTGCCAAGTTGGACATTCCTGTCACTATCCTCGCCGACACCAACAGAGACGGCCTTGTTGACGACCTCGACACATACGGAAAGCACGCCTGGACTACTCATCACGGCGCAATCTTTCTGCCAAATATCGGCGACGAGCTTCATCGCTGCCACGTAAACGATGGTGTCGGCACACCACTCAGCAATTGGGAACTCGCAGCCTGCAACGACGCCGCGGGGGATGTGCTGATCAACAGTACCCTGGCGGCACCGGTCAAGACCCTGCCACTGGCTGATTTGTCAAAGAATGCGACTGCCAGGATCTTGGTTCAGCCACTGTCGGCGGCTGAGAATGTACGACTATTCTGGAAGCACAGAAACGATGGAAGCTCATCTGATTGGGCACTGGTCAAGTCTGAGCTGCAGTTCAACAGCACGGCCTTGTCTGCGGGTCTGACTCTTGCAATTGACGCAAGGCACCTGGTTACCGACAAGACTGTATGGGACGGGCTAGTCAACATCAAAATCGAGGTCACGGATGTGATGCGCAGCGGTAGTGACTTTGTCGCTATGAGGCAGGCGCCTGTCCTCTTGCATCACCATCGCCAGAGCATGGAAGCCGTTGTGACAATGCAAACTGTGGAAGCGAAATGGCAGGGTGCCTTCGTCAACACTCTCGGAGCCATCATTCACAAGCTCAAGCCTGCGGTTCCCTTGATAACACTGAACGATAGCCGTGACGTATGGGCGCAGGACTTGATGGAGCCAGCCTTTGCCAGCATGCCTGGTCGCAATGGCCCCATCTCGATCAGAGTGCTGTTGCGGTCGCCGCAATCAACTCGACCCAACGGCCGTTTGGTCTTTGAGCAACTGCGCGGAGCTGGTGTGGGTGGCTGGCAGCCAGGACCGGAGTCTGGGTTTGGGTGGGAAGAGATCAACTCGGGCGGCAACATTGAAACCATTCCGCCATATACTTCTCGCTCAGGTGTCTCGTATAAAAATGGACGGGTTGTCCTAGGCAAGCACTATGACAAGTATCCGGCTGCGTCGCTGACCAAGTTTCTCGAGGCGCAGCGTGAGCAGACGCCGCTCTACCTGGAGGCAGGGTGGCTGGTAGCCGGCCATGTTGATGAATTCGTTCAGTTTCTACCGTCCAATAACACAATCGGATTTCGTGTGGCTGTTCCTGATACACGCTCTGCGATGCGTATCCTCAAGCACGTCAACGAGACTGGCCATGGCACTGTGCCGTTCCTCTCTTTCAAGGGCAACTTATCTGACGACAATTGGCCAATATTCGCCGACCATGAGTTACCTAACAAGACGGTTGAAGCGCTGCTCGCGGAAGAGAGTTTTGTCAAGACGAATGCGTATGCTCAGAAGTTTATTGACCGCAATGTCGAGATACTCCTTGAGGAGCTGCCCATCAACGACGCAGATGTTCTGCGCGTGCCTTCTCTTTGGCGAGACCAGACATACGACTGGCTTGCCGACCCGGACGGTTTTCCAGCGCGCCTTCATCACACTATCCCCGGTGAGAGGCAGCTTCAAGGCTTCTTTCCTCTGGCGGTCAACGGTCTTGTGCTGGACCAGCATTACATTTGCCCGAAACCGTTTGGTCCTCGCGTGGATGGTGTCGACGTGCTTGAGCGTGAAATTGGCAAGGTGTATACAGAAGCCGGCTTCAATGTGGTGTTTATCGATGATTACATGTCGCATCATGTTCGTGGAGGAGAAGTTCACTGTGGAACTAATTCTTTACGGCATACCAATGTCGAATGGTGGAAGACTAATTAATTCATAGATTTAGTTTATAGAGAGTCTACTTGATCATAATACTTGAGGGTACAATTGACATGTAGCATACGAGAAGCCTGCGCCGCTTGCCTGTGGAATACCTTAGCTGAAACCCTCAAAACCACGAGTCAACCCATTTTCCTCGTGTAACGCCAAGGACGCTGAGAGTCATGCGGTCGTATGTATAGCCAAAAATTAGGATATGTAAAATAAAACAAGGATCGTTTACTATGCTTGTCAATTATTAGTAAGTGGCCAAGGCTGCATCTGTCAGGTTATGTGAGGCAGTTAGCTATCATTGATTCAGTTGTTCTTTTTTTTTCAAAATCGTGTGTGGAAGGCTGGCTCTGCTTCTCAAGAGCGGTATCCTGAGGTTTTATCTATAGTTGACCGTACCGACCCCTTCATCCATATGCTACAATCTGTGTTTCACATATATTAGCTATCTGTATCACTCCTGTGACGGAGCAGCTTCACCACCACATCAGTTATCACGCAGGTTCACTCTCCTATACTCAACAAACAGTGGCAGAGTTATCCGACACGGGCTCATAACTGTTGCGTTATCAGAGCAAAAAATGGCAGGTCTACTAGGATCTTCTCCAGTAGCACTAATAGTAGCCTATATCCTACGCAACAGCATCCAGGCCACTTTAGGTCTTGCTAGAGGCATGATAATGAGTCTGTATCAAATTAGAAGAAGGTACACTCCATGACTCCCATGGTGGCTTTTGCGTCTTCCAAAATTATGCGACTGTTCCTCGCTTGGGGACTGTACTTCCCAAGGACCAGGGGTCGGAGTCATACCATTCAAAAAGTTGGTACAAAGAGACACAACAGTGATTTGCACTACTGTCTCTCTTATGAGAAGCAGAAAAAGAACCCTATCTGTCGGATAAGGTTGCCTCTGTTAGTTGAATGAGCAGACTTGACGTGATTGCTACATGTCATAAAAGCATCGATATCAGTAGTTTAAGAGGCTGGGAAGTCTTCTCTGAAGAAAAATGACATGAACCCTTCTGAAGAATAGAGAAAAACGACAATCAATTCTTTTTTAATAACCAGCTTAGCTAATAGCCTAATAATAAGTCTTATAACGTGATAGGTCATGCACTTACATAAAACTTCGGTATATTTCAGACGGATGGGGCGAAGTATAAACGTGTGCAGCTTCCAATAATCAACGCATTTAGGTTAACAACTCAGCAAGTTTCAAGGCCTGTCATGGTCAGCTGCTACCCTCGCCTAAATTCTGACATTTTCTCTGACGGACAAGCATATACGGCGTTAAGCAGGGTCAAGGATCTCGAACAAGTAAGTGTATTTGACTCACTGTCATCTTGTAGTCAATCAGGCAGGTTTAGAAGCAATAGCTAAGTACGAAAGACTGGAAGCTAAGTCAGAACAACTCTATAGACCACATTCTCAATGACCGTCGCTCCACTCAACCATGCAACTTGAAATACCATCAGCACCTTCCCACTCTTTCTTACGTTTTCATTACAATGCTAGTTATACATTAACACTGTAGAGTAGCAGCAGTACCATGAATAGCCCAGCAAGAAGCATATTATAGTCACTGCGTAACCGTGCAGTTACCTAGCCTGTTAATGATTCCGTCCCTTATAGCTAACTTCTCTAGCGTACCGGGGGCGACGATAACAGCGGCGTAGTGTTTTCATAATAAAGCTAGTGGCATCAACTAATACATGACCATTAAAGTCAGGACGCAACAGGGCCTTCCGAGTCACACGTAAAGGTGACCCTTCTGACCAATGACGGCCGGCAATAACACATCGCAGCTAATCCTTGCTGCAACTGCGCAAAGGAGGCATCGTAGGAGGATGTAGAGAGGTGAAAAAGTTAATTCGGTAGCCTTTAAATGTGATAATGCCAAGCCCTATCTCGTCTCATGACCACACCTCCTATGACTCGTTATATAGTAGACTGAGTAAACCTCGGTGAATGAAACAATATTAGAGACCAAAGCATTACTAGCCATGTAAGCCGCTAAGTACATGACTCTTAAGTGTTTATATAAACTAACATAGATTATAAATCAGAGCCTATCGTAATCATAGACAATGCTTAGCGTTACATATAATTAGGCAATATACGTGGTTTAGTGTTAATGACTTAATATTATATAGGCCTTTTCTTCTATATATATAAATCGCTAGGTGACACATAAGTTTAGTTTTCCAATCTTCAACATAGTATCAAGTTTACGTGGAATATCTATTCAGGTTCTACGATAAATCTCCGAGAATGAAGTCCGCCGCCGCTAGGATCATTTTTACTACGACATTAGGCACTGTCCTACCACACGTTTATGCGTCAACTCCGACTGACGACTCCAGCAATATCAATACGACTATTGAATCGAAGCTGCCTTGGGTTGATGACAATAATGGCGATTTCGGCGAGTGTACGGACACCCTCCGTCGTATGTCTCCTCCGTCAGCCGAAACTATTAATAAGGTCTGCGGAACGCAGAGCTTCTGTGAGGAGTTTGACCCGGCCGATTTATCTGAGGACGACTCAAAGAATTTGGCAGCAGTTTACGGCTTCGCAAGCGCCCAAGCATGCTTTGATGCCTACGAGCAGAACCCCGCGGCCTCCTCCCAGGACACCAAGCCTAAATCCAAGCTACCGTGGGTTAGTAGCACTACTAGCGATTATGGCAAGTGTGTAGCCATCCTCCGGCGTATGCATGAGGACTCTCCTCCGTCAGGCGAAACTGTTAATGAAGTCTGCGGAACGGAGGAATTCTGTGATGAGTTTGACCTGGCCATTATATCTGAGGACGACTTAAAGAAATTGGTAGAAGTTTACGGCTTCGAAAGCCCTCAAGAATGCTTTGATGCCCACGAGCAGAAGCCTACGTCCTCACAATAAACGGAGACACGTCGCCCGTCATCAAGCTCTCCCTCGTGTCAAGGCTTTAGCGGCAAAGTCTAGTGTGGACTGCTTTGCTTACGCTAAACAAGGGCTTATACTAGGTGTTTTATTATATTAGGAATAGCTAACTGTTCAAAAATGAGAAACGGTTTTATTTTACAATTGCTTAACGTGCATAGCGAGTGGAACAGTGTGGCCAGTATCTCAACGTCAAATCTCCTGCACAAAATCGGCGGCCAATACAGATACGGATTTTATTCCGCTAGGAGGGAAGTCCCCCCTTACAACAACCATCTCCATTACAGCTTCAGCTCGAGCTTTTGTACCTCCTAAAGCTATCTTAGCACCAATTGCACGGTTCGGTTGTACTACCTCGAGGCTCGAAGATGTCGATTGATGTGCAGCCGAGTCCACCAAGGACTTTTACCGCCCCTTCTGCTACCATAACGAAACGACTACAACTACCAAAGTAAATAGTACCAAACTGACCCGAGGTTGTAATAAAGGGTTACTTGATTGAGAAGAAACAATTGGCTATCAAATCATCCTATCATACGACCGACGGAGTATCGAAGGGGAATAGGAAGGGCCCGCGACCAAATATCTTGAAAAAGCGAGTGTTCTATATACCCAAGGAACGGCGAGATCCTGACTGTAATATTATAGCTGTAAAAGCTAATTGAACGTCCGAGAATACACGAAATAATCACGGCCATCTCCACTTCCCTTGCGATAATCATACGTACTTTTAGAGCCAATTCACCATGGCAAGAGATGTCAGGAAGCTGCTGATCCACAAGAAACGGTCTGCCCTGATAATGGTCGCGCGAGAGTATAAAAATCCTGCATCGTACGCGAGCTGTTTGACCCCGTTGATGGAATGAAAGGCAAATGGGAACACCATGAGCATCTTGAAACCCGTTTGCGTCCATGTCGGCAAGGCGTGGAAGCCAGAGACGAGCGCTGCGCTGTCCCAGTTTCCGCCAAAGACTGGCGCCACGAGATAGCCCAGAAAATATAAATACGCCACGCCAGATAGGGTGCAGCCGGTGATGCGCATCCAGGCAGATGTTCCCAGGTACGTTTGGTCAAGCTTGTAAATTTCAAGGTGAGGCGCGATGGGCCGCTTCAGTCGCTGGTTTCGCAGAGCCGCATCTTGGTGGCCCGTAGGTACTTTGGTGATTCGCGGAGATGCTCTGTGGCGCGTTAATTCATCATGTTCAATTTATCTTGCAATCTTGATAGATACCTTGGTTCGGAATTTGTCGATATCAACGTCCGGCTGAGGTGGGCAGCAGGGACCTGGAGAGGTATGCTCGCGCGCCTCAGTCCGACGCGAAAGCCACTGCTCCTCAAGACGGCGACGCCCTGTCCACGACAGTGTAACATGCAGCGTTGCCAGTTTGAAATCCCGAGATGCTGCATTTCGGCCAATGATGCTGTAAACGTTTTGATTCCAAATGCAAAGATGGACTCAATTGGAGATGCTCGGCAAGAGCGCTACTGCATGGGCAGCCACCAGCCCAACAAACTTGCCTTGCGTCATACTGACTCCATCTGCTCATCACTGCACATTGTTGAGACAGAGCTATCATCCGCTTGTAGTTTGCATTCCCTGAATTCATTGGCCTATTTGACTTGTTAAAATCAGGATGAAACTGTTTGTCTTGGGTATGGGCAGGTCTGCTCAGTCTACTACAAAAGCCCACCATGCACCCATCACGTATCAATTTCATCAAACTCTCAGCTAGTCACATCAGGACCAGGCTATCAATTTGCAATTTCCGTGCCGGGTTACACACTCATTTCTCATCAAGAATTGCTCCACGCTATTTTTCTATCGTGCCATTCTCCATGTCCAAGTCCGAAGGTGGTGGATTCAAGCCTGTTCCTCAGGCCCAAGCCCAGAATCTCCCCGGGTAGGTGGACACGATGAACACATGAGAGCAGCAACACTAACTGTTTTTTTTTCCTAGGTCTGAAAGGGACATGGCGCCGTCCAGCGAGTCTACTAAGCTCGAGGGCAAAGACAAGCACCATGAATATCTTGCTGCGGGCAAATTGAAAGGCAACAAGGCTCTCATTACAGGTGGCGAGTGAGTAGCTCAATTTTTTCCCCTTGCTCGTTCTGGGTTAGCAATTATTGATTGACTCTACAGCTCTGGCATCGGTCGCTCAATTGCCGTCTTGTTTGCCAGAGAAGGCTCCGACGTGACGATTGTGTACCTGCCAGAGGAGGAGCAGGACGCCAACGATACGAAGAAAATGGTGGAAAAGGAGGGCAGAAAGTGCCTCTTGGTTGCGGGTGATCTAATGGACAACAAAACCTGTCTCCAAGCTGTCGAAAAGCATGTCAAGGAGTTTGGTGTCATTCACACACTGGTCAACAACGCATCCAAGCAAATCATGTGCACCGACCTCGCTGAAATAAACCTCGACGATGTTGAGAGCACATTCAGGAGCAACATTTTGCAAATGTTTGCCATTACGAAATATGCTCTGCCTCACATGCAACGAGGTGGATCGTACGTGACCATGATGCCGGATCCCTCACTGAAGCCATCTGCTGACATGGTCATCACAGTATAATCAATACCACATCGACGGTCGCGTTTAGAGGAACTGCCGCAATGGTAGACTATTCGGCCACCAAGGGTGCCATCACGTCCTTCACTAGGTCCTTGGCAAAACAGCTGCTTCCAAAGGGCATTCGCGTCAATGCTGTGGCGCCTGGTCCAGTCCACACGCCACTGCAGCCTGCGTCACGCCCGCCAGAGCAGATGGAGGGGTTTGGAAAGAAGTCGCAGCTTGGACGGCCAGGACAGCCGAGCGAGATTGCGCCTAGTTTTATTTTTCTCGCCTCCAAAGACTCGGAGCTGTACTATGGCCAGATTCTGCACGCATATCCGCTAGGAGATTAGCTTTGTTAGCTTGGTGAATGAAGTTTCGATGCTATTTTTTTGGCGCTATGCAATGCGTTGTTGATTGGTGAAGTATTCGGGTGCAGTTCTCTCCCACCTGCCAAGATAAATGGCAAATAAAGCGTTTACAATTCATTGGATCAGCCATAGTAGCAAAGAGTCTGGCACGCTACATTCCATCTATTCACTCCCGATATAGAGGCTTAATTCACGGAGAGAATCAAATTGCTACCATTCTTGTATATACCCGATCGCAGATCAAAATTCAATTTGTGAGTAGCCAGGCACCACACGTTCCAAGGCGCCACTCTTCGGCTTTATTTTTCGGGTATCAACTAGATGCTGATGTACCACGGTATCGCTTGTGACACGTAGACATCAATTTTCACATTGTAGGATTAAGGGCGGCAGATTCGAATAATCTAGCCGTTGACAACAATACCGCCATTCGGATGCAGCGTCTGGCCACTCATAAACTGGCTTTCTCCAGACGCCAGGAACACGTACGTGGTTGCCACCTCGGACGGCTGCCCGAGCCTTCCCATTGGCGTGCTGTTGCCCAGTCCATGGCCTTCCTGGCCCTTTTTATCCACGCTCGAGGCCAGCATTGGCGTCCACACCGGGCCGGCTGCAACGGCATTGACGCGAATGCCCTTTTTGATCAGCTCGTTGGAGAGCGATCGTGTGAATGCAACGACGGCGCCTTTGCTCGTGGCATAGTCGAGACGCGAAGGCACACCAATGTACGAGTCCACGGAGGCGCTGTTGATGATGCTGCCTCCCTTGCCCATGCTGGGCAGAATTGCTTTGGTGAGGTGAAAGTAGGAGTCGACATTGACGCGGAACAGATAGCTCCATTGCTCTCTGGACTTAGTTAGACCGAGATTTGCAGACATAGAAAGCATTACTTACTCGGAAATGTCCATGATGCCTCCTGATTCATTTCGCGTGGCCGCGTTATTGATCAAAATGTCCACCTTGTCGAAAACCGCCTTGATGCGTACTGCGACATCGCGGCAGTTGACGGCAGTGCTGAGATCGCTGGCAATCAGCACTGCCTGGCCGCCATTCTTTTCAATCTGCTCTTTAGTGTGCGTCGCGTCCGGCTCCTCGACGGGTAAGTAGACAATGGCCACTTTGGCGCCCTCCATGGCCAAGAGGATGGCGACGGACCGGCCGATGCCCGAGTCACCCCCGGTCACGACGGCGTTTTTGCCCTTGAGCTTTCCGCAGGGGCAATACGGCGCGCTGCCTTCTTGCGTGCCGTGCGTGTCCAGGTGCACCTTGGTCGGCTTGGGCTCCATGTCCCGCTCCAGGCCGGGCTTGGACTGGGTAGTAGAGTCCTTGCCGCTGTCGCCTTGCACGACTTTGTGAAGGGTTTCCTTGGCGGACTGCATGATGCTAAGTGTCTCGTAGAATGATGAAATATAAGATTGAGAGTTGTTTTATTTTTCTGTGCTTTAATCTTATCCAAAGGACAGGAGCTCCTGACTCGCTATTTATACACGAAATACCTTTGACAACTGCAGGACGACGCGCACTAATTCAACTAACATATGTCGTTTTGACGTCAAAAGATGTCAATCATGGCCACATTATTGCATAGGTGTGTCAAACTATCAGGAATATGCAGTGCCTACCATAACCATTGGTGTTGTGGTTGGCATTGTATGGCGGCCCAAACCTGCCACTTGCGTCGACCGTGGCATCGTCAACGCCACCGCGAGCGTATACTGGGGGATTATTCTCAACGGGTGTGCACATCGAATCCCCGAAACTAGTAACTGCGGCTGACCATCTCCGCTGCCGCCGTTTTTTTTTAAAAAAAAAAATGAAGGCGGCGTAGGTGGGTGGTGGCCTTTATTCCAACTACTGAGGCGTGGCCACAATGATGAAATAGCACTGACGTCAGCAAAGAAACGTTATCAGATTACAGAATAATTTACTTGATTTGGATTGCAATAATCAGACGTGCGCAGTTTCGGGCGAATACGAGTGTCAACGTCATCTACCTAAGTAGGCGTCATGACATCGTCAGGCCAGAAGCACGTTTTACTAGTGTCGCCGTGGGGAACTTTAATAAAATGCCGCCGTTTGTCGATGAAGAAATTAATTGCGATTTCTTATTATCAATTTTACACAGTACTGCATAGTTCAATTGGTTCATCAATCCACTTCAACAATGGCTCTCGCGCAAGCAGCAAATATTGCCGAAAAGATAACGGGCCATGACGGGAGTGCCATCACCCAGCAAGATGTATCAACATTTCCTTCCGGCGGCAAGGACGATATGATGAAGGCCCTGGTGTGGATGGGTAAAAATCATGTAGAGATAGGTATACTATAAATACCCTCAAAAAAAGAAGTTTGGGAGCGAAGAGTGGCTAAAAATAGGCTCTTCTGGCAGCCGACGTCCCCAAGCCCAAGCTTATAGAAGACCGCGACGTCATCCTCAAAGTCACCGGCAGCACGCTGTGCGGCTCCGACCTGCACCTCATGCACGGCGCGATCCTCGAGATGAAAAAGGGCGACATTCTGGGCCACGAGTTTTGCGGCACCGCGGAGCTGGTCGGCCGCGGCGTCGGTAACAAGGTCGAGGTCGGCAAGCGGTACGTGGCGTCGTTTCAGATTGCCTGCGGCGACTGCTGGTACTGCGAGCGCAAGCTGTCGTCGCAGTGCTCCAAGACAAACTCCAACACGCTCGAGAAGACGCTGTACGGCGGGCAGACGGCAGGCATGTTTGGCTACGCGCACTTTACCGGCGGGTTTGCGGGCGGGCAGGCCGAGTACGTGCGTGTGCCGATGGGCGATGTGAATCTGCTCGAGATTCCTGAGCATGTTCCTGATGAAAAAGGTAAAGGCTGAAACAAGCGATGATTGTCCTCATCAATCGTTCTCATGGTTCATTGTCCTTTTTGCTGACCTGCATAAACTTAGCCCTCTTCTTGTCAGATGTGCTGGCCACTTCGTACCACTGCGTCGTAGACACGGGCGTCGAAAAGGGCGACAGCGTGGCCATTTTCGGCGCCGGTCCCATTGGCCAAATGGCCGGCGTCTTTGCGCTGGAAAAGGGCGCCAAGAAGATCATCTTTGTCGACACGGAGCCGCGGCTGACGACGATACGGGCGCACTTTGCGTCGGACAAGCTGGAGCTCGTCGACTACAAGAAGCTGTCCAGTGGCCTGACCAGCAAGAACACGGTCGTGACCCGGCTCAAGGAGCTGTGTGATGGCCGCGGACCCGACGTCGCGCTCGAGTGCGCAGCTGGCGAGTACTCCAAGAGCTGGCTGCACTGGCTGGAGATGACGGTGGGCCTGGAGACGGACACGAGCGAGCTCCTCAACGAGATGATTGAGAGCGTGCGGTCCTTTGGTCGCTGCGGCGTGACCGGCATCTATGCCGGCTATGTGAGTGTGCCTAGTTTTCACCAATGGGCAAAACAAAGGCTAACGACAAGAGTAGACGAACCACTTCAACATTGGCTCGCTCATGGAGCGCGGCATCCGCCTCATCGGCAACGGCCAGGCTCCCGTCCACCTGTACTGGAAGGATCTACTCGCGGCTATTGAAAAGGGCACGCTGGATCCCTTGCAGATGGTGTCGCACCGCGTGCGGTTGGAGGATCTGGACAAGGTCTACACCGTGTTTGACAAGAAGCAGGACGGCATGCAAAAAGTGTTTGTCGAGACCAAGTTTTCGTTTCCTGCGAGCAAGGGAAGCCCAGCTCTAACGAGGTACTGAGAGATTTGAATGGGTAGATTGGAGGCATCACGGATCGGAGCAGAGGGCATTGTTGTTGTACTGGAGTGACTTGGTGGGAATACAGGGATGAAGTGAGACACAAATCAGGGGCGATTTTCTGTGTGTTTCACCCATCGAAAAGCAAATAAAAAAGTGCAAGGCCGTTGTTCACCGATCGTCCCATATGTCGGCTTATCCCAGTGAATTTGTTCAGTGCCCCTCACTGCCAAGTCTACCACAATTGTCATGCACCCATGCTTGGTTCAAAATTGATATAATTCTACAAGAACAACATAAAAACTTCTTTTCGCAAAAGCGTCACGGGCTATATCAAAGCGCGCTAAATTGTAGCCAATAAATGGGTTTTTTTTAAAAAAAAAAAAAAAAAAAAAAAAGTCGATTGGAAAGATGCCTCAAGTCGAACGAAGCATCAAATTGACTGATTGAGACCCTCGAATCCCTCCTTAATAAAAGCTCAAAAAGAAGCACCGCTATGACGCTAAAGTTCTCCTACATTTCTACACCGTTGACCGTGGTGGTAGGTAGCGTTGTTCATCTATATGATGTCGAGCCGTAGCTCAACGCAACTCCGGGCCGAGGACAAAGTCGATTATCCTAACCTTCTCTCAGGTATAGATTGGATCGAACAGCATTCTGGTAGATGAACAAGCACGCGTGCAGTCTACTTCTGTTCGTATGGTGGAACGAAATAGTACAGTAGCCCGTGGCTGATAGAAGCGCACACCGGCCCTATCCACTGTACCCAATGGTAGGAAGAGAAATGAGATCCGACCATGGTGCCGAAGCATCGCCCAGGATTTCCTGCTGTTCCTTTGTTAGCACATAGATCATGTGTTTTCCACGTTTGATAGGGTTAAGACCACGTACAGAACCCGGTATACCCAGGGCGAATAATGCTAGTCGAGAAAATACACACTCCCAATGCAATTCCAATCAATATGGGACCCAGCGTGGGCCCAAATACCCCACGCTGGCGAGGATCAAGGCCAACGCCAAATGTTATGAGGATTAATGCCAGGTCCGTGACAAACTCAATAACGAATGCGCTGCCGACCGAGACTTTGGAAAGGTCGATATAACAACCAGGTACTATGAACTGTCGGCTGGTGAGACAATTGAAGAAGGTACTCTGGGGCGCGTCGGTGATGTAACATACAGATCGTGTATCAAGGGACGCCCTTACTAGCCAGCCGGCGATAGCTGAACCGAATGTCTGGAATGCAACGTAGAGAACGCACCTCGGAAACGTCGTCAAGCGGCTGAAGAATGTTGCTATGGTAATCATCGGATTGAGATGGCCCCCGGAGACAGGTCCGAGAGTGAAAATGAATAGAGGAAGCAGGAACAGCACAATCGCACTACCAATCAGACTAGGCACAACTGGGCCAGTCGGGAGGTCCCTATAAACCGAGTTAGCACATCTCTGAAGCGTCAAGGTCACAGGGCTCACTTCATATTCTCTACCAGTCCCACGGGGAAAATAACAGTCAGGTATACTAGCAAGCAGGTTCCTAGTAATTGAAGTATAAGGTGTTAAATTTCCAGGACATGTTGCTCCGTCCATGCCAACATACCTAGCCCTTCAACGACAGCCGCTCTCCATAATCCTTTCTCAAGAAATTGCTCAAATGAAAAGGCATCTCTTATTGGGATCCATGGTGCAGCATCGGGGCATTTTTCCAATACCTCTTGATCTGTAGAATTGCTCCTATCGAGAGAAAACTGTTGATTCGCGCCGATGCGGCCGGCGAATGGGTCGGGAGCCTGGGGCGAAGGTAGCGCGTCCGACGCACTTGGATGGAATTTGGCACGAGGCAATGTAGATGTCATGTCGGCGATGATATGATAACGGTTTGTGTCTGTGCCAACGTTGGCAAGACCTGACGTCGCCGTGTTAAATACAGAAAGACCCCGTAATAAAGCTCTGGATCAAAATCCTTTCCCATAATTGACAGGTTGTTTTGGAAAAGGAGCTCGCCGTTGGTCATCAATAAGTCAGCCTTTAGGAGCTCATTAGCTAAAGTTTAACCGTCTTGACCGTACATTGAAACCACAGCGTCAGGCTGGTGACATAAGCATGTGTAAGGCCTGATTCCAAGTTGCAGGAGTCCACAGGCTGTTGTCTGCATAAATTGCCAATCGTACAGTGGGTGGCAACAAGTGTTTGACCCCCTCCAGGTAGCGGTTTTGCGCCGACGCTAGCCTTAAATAGCATCTACAGTACGCCGCTTTAAACCACAAGGGTTAGGGTTATTTACATCCACTATAATCCACTATAAACCCACTGTAACTTTATTAGGGTTAGGGTCAATAGCTCCAGCTCAAAGCAGCATTGTTTTGATATTCCTATTTAGGTAAGGCCTCGGCTGCGATACCTTGGGGGAGTCAAATACTTGTTGCTACCCACTGTACTGGATGTAGCATAGTGCGCCCGCCAAAATCCTATCATTTTGCACAAATTACAAGAACTCATTCATATACGGCGCACGGGTAGGGAAATCACCACCATTATACTACTAATTTATAGTTGTGTTTAGTTTCTACTCCGCCGGGCCGAATTGAGCATTCACTCTCATTCTGAGGTTATTTAGTGAGTTTAGTATAGTGCATAATTTTTTGCTACGTTTTTCACTGTCAAATTTGTTTTCTAGAGTCGGCCAAAAATCACCAACTAACAGCTTCCATTTTTACCCACCATTTAAAGCCCAATAGCGATAAAGGACTCTACCATCCCTAAAGTAGAAACCGTGGTGTTACCAGTACCAACGCTGCTGCATGAGATGCAAGGCTGCTCCCCACGCAAACTGCAGGAAATATGCAGTTGCGTCAAGCGCACCAACTTACCACTGACGGACAGGGGAGAAGCTGGAAGGGCGGGCTTATACGCAGTCAGCACGGGCGCTTACACGTGTCGAGTGACCAGCTCATCCGATGTCGCCAACTACCTAGGCATCAATACATGATCCCATGAGCAAGCCGAAATTGTAGAAGCGAAGTTGGGAAAGAGCGACGCTGATGACAAATATACCCAGGGAAAGAAAGTTTAGGCCAAGATGTTGATGATTTCTAACTTGGTCTCGAGTCGTGAATGATGCCATCACCATGAACCCGATTGCGAACCCGACTGCCTAACCCCTCAGTGCCCTCACCAACCTAAATTCAGGGCGCGAATTGTGAGTGGTCAACAAGTGTCCCGCCTCCCGCTTCCCCGGGCCGATCAGGATTCAGATGTCATGTGCCCCCACCTCACAAGTCAGCCTCGAACGGCCGCACAACATTTAAGCATTCCTGCCTGTCCTGCCTGCAACCCCTCTTTCACCTCGCACAACATCCCGCGCGTTACCTGGGGATGTAGAACATGATGGGCTGGTTCAGCAGCAGCAGTAACAGCAGCAGCAGCAGCAAGAACAAGAAACCTCAGAAATCTACTTCATGGAACGTTTTCGACCCGCCAACAGCCTATGCGCCGTCACGCCGGCCGGCACCACCACCACAACCACAGCACTACTCATCACCGCAATATTCATCACCACCGCCTCTTCAGCATTATTCGTCGTCGCCGCCGCCGCCGCCTCGGCCGTACACCGCTACCCGGCCGTATCCCCATCATCTGTATGGTAACCCGCACGCAAGCTGCTCCCAGCCCGTGCTGCTGCCACCCTCCCCCCCGCAGTGGCCGAGCCAACAGCAGCAGCGGCGGCGGCAGCAGCAGCAGCCAGCGCGGCCCCAGCCTCCCCGCACGTCTGACTCCCGTGTCGGCATGAGCCGCTGGGCCGATTCGGTTATGCACATCGCCGACAGCGCGGTGCGGGACGTCTACGATGACGTGTCGGCACGCCTCGACGACGTCATGACACGGATCGACCGCGAGACTGTGTCCTCCACCGAGGCTAACCTGTTATTGTGCTACGGCGACGATGAGCCGGAACCACAAGCCATCGCCGCCGCCGCGGAGCGCGCGCTGATACGGATTGGCGGATGCGGTGGTGGTGGTGGTGGCCAACAGCAACCGTCGAGATCCAAAGCGAGCCGCTTCGCCAAGGTCGAGCTGTACGCCAACTCCAAGCTGCCGCTGGACATGCCGCCGCTGGCGCTGTACATGCCGACGTGGCCGCTGCTGTGCCTGGCGGCGCAGTATTCCTCGCAGGTATACGCCCCTGACACGCAGGGGCAGGACGAGGAAACGTACACCGCATCGGACTGGCGGGCGGGAACCAAGGCCATGTGCATCAAGTCGGTGCCCATGGACCACGCCGCCGCCGTTGTCTTTGCCATCCGCGGCACCTCGTCCTTTATGGACTGGGCCGTCAATCTCTCCACCGAGCTATCGTCACCGGAGAATTTCCTCGATGACGCTGGCAATCTCTGCCACGCGGGTTTCCTGTCGGTCGCGCGCAACATGGTGAAGCCCGTCGCAGCGCGCCTCAGGCGGCTGCTGCAGGAAGCGCCGGGTCGCGCGGCGTACAGCCTGCTCATTACAGGACATTCTGCGGGCGGCGCCGTCGCGGCGCTGCTGTACATGCACATGCTCGCGACGGCGCCGGGCACGGAGAGCGAGCTCAACATGCTGGCGGGATGCTTCAGGCGCATCCACTGCGTCACGTTTGGCGCGCCGCCCATCAGCCTGCTGCCGCTGCAGAAGCCGGACAGAAATCCGCGCAGGGTGCGCAAGTGTCTCTTTCTCGCCTTTGTCAACGAGGGCGACCCGGTCGCGCGCGCGGACAAGACGTATGTCAAGAGCTTGCTAGATTTGATGACGAAGCCCGCGCCGGAGCGGCGAGAACTGCCTGACAGGGCGGGGCCCGGCGACAGCCAGAGGCAGCAGCGGTGGCGGAGCGACGGTGCGCCGAGCCTGCCCAGACGACGGTATGAGCAGGTGCACTGGCCGGTGCCGCACTGTAGGCTAAGCAACGCCGGGCGCATTGTAGTGCTGCGGGCTGGAGACCCGATGACGGCGACGGCTGCGGCAGTGGCGGGAAGGGAGCGCACTGTGGAGGAGCGGCTCGCGGAGGGGACGCGGGCGGTAACGTGCGACGAGGCGGATCTGAGGGGCGTGATTTGGGGTGATCCCGTGGCGCACATGATGGCATTGTACGCGGGTAGAATCGAGACGCTGGCGGTGGCGGCGGTCATGGGCAAGAGCTAGGTAAAAGGTGGTTGTGGGAGGGGATTAAGCGTAGGATGGATATACCAAAGCTCTACACGGCGACAGAGCACGGATGATGGATGTGTGCATGAATGAAAATGATGATGACGATGATGATGCAGACGATACAGGAAGGATCTAATGAATAGGAAACTAATGTTGGAAAAGAAGAGGCAATTAATATTAGGAGATGTAAGGAAACAATAGTCATCAGTGCTGGGAAACTAAATCTAGCAAGAATCAGGAAATTAATATTGGGAGATGGTTCGTACAATGACGGAGGAGAGCTGGTTGGTGTGATACTTATGTCATGGTACAGGTTGACAAGTTGATGACAGATGCAGAGTAACAACAGTTCCTTCTTGTAGAAGCATGTTCCTTTGTCTCTTCCTCCTGATTCGCGTTCAAGCTATTGCCTCAGAATGAGAGGCTTGCGACGGACATAATGACGAGCTACGCTACCGTCATTCATTATGTTTCTCTTTACCTTTTTTTTTTCTTCTTTTTTTTTAACTTGTTTTCACTTTGATCTGCTTTTTCTACATATACATGTATACTTTCAGTCGTCACAGAGAAAAGAGAGAGGTAATAAAACAGTCTTGACATCCAACTATGCTAAGCTTTTTCTCCTCTGCATTGATGCAAGCCAGTTGTCCAACTTGAAAGGCAGATGAACAACTCGTACAGAAATGCAACCACAAAGAGATATGAGTAAGAAAATGCCAAGTAAGACTCTTGTATAAAACATCTTTATCCGCCGATAATTCAAGCACGCTCCGCTGAGAAACAAAAATCCAAAAACTCCAACATTGCAGTGGTCCAACACGTATAAAACGCCTGGGGTCGAGGCCCCTGTGCGACAAAATAGATGCAAAGAAATCATGGACACTCTTGTAGCGGAAGAACAGAGTCCGCACAAAAGTGAGGGGAGAATGGACAAAAAATATGCTAATTAATACAAGGTCTCCTGTAGACCGAGTCGTTATATCGTCGCCTTTGTTCTCAGGTTACCGCAGAGAACTAAAATCAATCTCGCCAGGCATGGAATGATAGTCGTTGCTTTGCATGAAATTGCTCTGGCGCTGGAGCATCATGTTGGTCATGGGCATGCCCTGACGCATGTGCATGTGCTGGGGTGAGGGCCCGACCGGGCTGACCATCTCTTGCATGGGATTTACGCCAAAGGTGTTGATGGAGAGATTATTGTTGCTGTTGGAGTAGTCCATGCCGGTGGGCGACATGATGTCGGGCGAGGCGACAAACGAGTTGGCCATGTCGGAGCCAGAACCGGGCGGGGTGTGGTTGGCGTGCGAGTTGGAGTCGGGGGTGTGATGGTTTATGTCGATGGCATATTTGCTGTCGACGTAGTCGCTGTCCATCATAGGCATCGGGGGCTGGGCCATTCCGGCGTTGCCGAAGCCGTCAAAAATGTCGACCGAGGCCATGTTGACGTTTTCGGGGGCATTCTGCAGCATGGGGTTGATGGTGCGGGGTAGAATGTCGGACAGCTTGCTCATGAGCAGGGGCAGGAAGCGGCGCTCGCCGGCGCGGGCGAGAGCGACTGAGGTAAGGATTTGATTGAGATACTCGCGGGGCCCAATAGCAAAGGGATCGCGAGAGGCGGGTTGGATGGAGAGGAACTCGGTGAGAGAACAGGAGGCTTCGACGAGCTTCTCAATGAGACCAGTGTTGACAATGTCCAGGCCCTGGTTGGGGAACGAGGCGGCCAGGTTGAGTAGCAGATCGCGGGCCATGTCGCCATTGTAAAACGAGTTTTCTTTTGCGTTGGCATTGGCGCCGTTGGTGAGCTGCCAGACGGTATTCTTGAGCCACTGCTGGTTGGTGCGGAAGTCGGCAAAGTTGGGATCCTGGCAGGCATAATTTTGGGAGAGGTCATTTTGCTGCTTCTGCAGACCACCGATGTACTGAGCGGAAAGGTGAGTACGGGTCTTGTTCCAAAGGGTGATGAAGGCGTCGTCAAAGGGGCGGTAGAGGTTGACGAGCATGATGAAGCTGTGGAGCTGGTGAGCCAGAGGGTCCGAAGGGTCGTCGGCGAGTGTGGGCAGATTGATGGTAGGCTTGAGAGTGATGGGACGGGCGCGGCCAAGGGCGTAGGCGCGCTCGACAGAGTAAAAGAGCCAGTAGAGACGGCGGCGACGGGCGGACTCGACGGCGTCAAACTGTAGGTAGTGGTCCTCAGTGTCCATGCCAATCATGGCAATCATGGTAGTGGCCTCGCGAAGGTAGTACCAGGCCTTGTCGTGCATTTCCTGTCCATAGTAAGAGGCAAAGAAGAAAAAGTTTGTAGCGAGGGCGTTGAAGGTGATGGAGTCGAGATATTCGTAGCCTTTGCGGACCTTGTGGGCTTCTTCGAGGAGGAGCTGGGAGGAGATGATGTTGGCGCCGGGAACCATGTCGAGGTTATAGGGGTCGCCGGGAGGCATGGACATGCCGGGCTGGAGCATGACAAAAGCGCACATGGCGGTCATGAGGCAATAGGCGTCACGATTTTGCTCCATGTAAAGAAGCTGGTGTTCGACTTGCCGGCGATCAAGGATGGGAGCCTGGGGATACATGTGGTCGAAGAAGAAGGTGGCGCAGTCCTTGACGAGATCTGAGGTGACGATGCCCGGGGTCGGGGCGAGAGAGTTGGCCTGAGGGCAGGCGATGCCATTCATGCGATTCTGGACCTTGGCGGAAAGAGAGGTGAGGCGCTGGGTCTCGCGTAGTTCGGAAATGACTTTGGCGCGGGAGCCCTTGGGGCCCTTTTTCTGAGGGATGGCATTGTAGGTGCAGGAGAGCTGGGCGGAGGAGCAGTTGCGGCAGGGGTTGATGCCGTCACATTTGACTTTGCGACGATGACAGGCATCGCAGGCTCTTTTAACAGCCTGGGACATGTTGAGAGGTGTCCAGATTGATGGCGTGGGCGGTGGTGATGAAGGAGGCGAGTCGGGAGCGGGTGAAGGATTTTCGGAGGGGGTTTTGGGGGGGGTGGCTGTCGGGTGACGGGGAGCCAAGCCTCGTTTGGGTCCTCGTTTGGAGCCTCGTTTGGGTGGTGGAGGAGGCAATGGGCGAAGCAATGGGACTGGGATGGGACAGCGTAGGTGAAAATTGCTGCTCGAGTTATGATAGAGTATAGAGAATGAAGAAAGCAAATAGGGAATAGAGTCGGTGAGGGTTCAAATGTACTGGTATCCGGGGTTGCGGGGATGAAGAAGACGGGGAGTTGTTGGCACAAGAGTCGAGTGTGGGTGGCTGCAGGTTTTATTCGGGCCTTTGCAGCGGGCCAAAACGCGGGGACGACTGGGGGTGGATGAGGTGGTGTCGGTGGTGAGGCGTCGGTTGTGCAGTTTGGGGTGGGAAAATAATTTGTGTAAAAGAAACAGAGTGTAGAGTTTACAGATGAACAGAATTGCAGGTGATGAATTGGGAATATACAAATGGTCTCGTGTTGACGGGGACAGGTCGAGGGGGCAAGAGTGGGAGGGAGGACAAGGAGGACGGCGGACAGCGGACAGGCGGGACAGGCGACAGACGGGAGGGAACGGGATGCAACGTCCTTTGAGAGGGTCGGCTTGTAGGTGATAAAAATCGAGAGGCAGGGGATGAGTGTCTACAAGACAGGGACTTGGTGCTACACAAATACGGGACTGGCATAACTACAGATTATTACTGTGCTACTGGATAGAACGCCTCAGTCCAAGGCTCGCCCCTGTTCGGCGTCGCCTACGATGTGGGCAGCGAGTGGACAGGGGACAGTGTGTCACCGAGGGGATGCGGTAGAACAACCTAGGGAATGGCTTTTACCAGTGGAAGGTCTCAACGCCTTTCTCGACTAAAAAAGGATACACGAAATAGCGAAAAAGAGGTGGGCGCCCGAGACGGCGGACAGCGAGCCAAGGGCGACGCGCGAGCATGAATTAAGAATGCCATGCGGACATTTACTAGTAATTCACTAAGAAAATTAAGCAGTTGAAAAACAATAAAGGTGAGCTAGAAAGTGGATTCGCCCCGTGTCACGGTGTCAGCCAGAAGGAAAAAAGAAAAAAAGGAAGCGTCAATCCAGTTTAGCTTATATTCTGGGGCCGGCAGAAAGCAGTCAAGCGCGTGCGGCCTTTAACAAGACGTTTTTTTTTTTTTTGGACCCATCAGAGTGAAAATTACTGATGATTGGGCACTGCCGCAGCCACAGCCAGCGCGTCGTTGACTGTGAATGGCCAGCAGGAAGCACTGGCCTCTGGATTGAGCGGGGTCATCAACTTGCGCTAAAGAGAGGAGGAAGAGAGGAGTTTAAAAAAAGAAAAGAAGAATTGCAAGAGAAGAAAAAGAGGCGGTGCCCAAATGGGGCAAACGTCCTGGCTAACCACTTTGTTGCCACTGTGCATGATGAGTCTGCACACACTGTAACCGACGCCTAATCAGTAAGTGTATGCACAGTTTGCAGTCACTTGGCTTTTGCACTGTACGTGACTTCAGCTCGCTGAGGCAATTCACGCAACGATGGCAAAGGCAACAAGACGACGATCAACATGTCAAATTTCAATGAATCCCAAACAAAATGTCACATACCATAGACACGCTTTATCCGCCCACCTCTCACATCCTCGCATTCTCTCAACCCCCAATACATTCTTCCCACCGATCACTGTCCACTCTCCCACTGCCGCAGTCCACCTCGCCTAGTCGGCACGTAAAATCATGCCATCTGACCTCTTTTCCGCGCTGCAGGATTTCTGGCCCTCCTGCCATAGTTACCTACTGAGTACAATATTATGACGAGCGGGTAATCAATCACCTCAGCCTAGCCATCATGTCTGCAACGTCACCTCCACCCACCAAGTGCTTACGCCCAAGGCCGCCACTCGTCCAGTTGCCTTGCTTGACCTCGGAACCGACGCTAATCCGTGCTGCATCACCTCTCATCACTTGGCAAGAGGAGGGTGGTGGTCACCACGATCCATTTCCATTACCCATCTGGTAGACACCATCCGTCTTCATTCCGAAATCCGATCATTCCATCTTTGTCGCCTAATTTCGCTGCCTCGTCACGTGTGGCTCGATCGGGATCCTCGATGCGCTCCAGTCTAATAATTTACCATCGGCGAGTCTACGACTCAGGCAACAGGCCAGCACCCGCCGCAAAGTGGACAGAAGACGTCCGATGGACCGACCGCTTGTCCGACAAGTTCCGCCACTTTCACCAGATTCTAAATTCGTAACAGGCGATGAAGAATTCAAGCAATTTCTGTAAGTAATCTGCTGCAGTCTTTTTTTTTTTTTTTTTTTTTCTTGCAATTGTTCCT
Organism: Aschersonia sp. MBC 622; assembly: GCA_030782805.1. NCBI lineage: Eukaryota > Fungi > Ascomycota > Sordariomycetes > Hypocreales > Clavicipitaceae > Aschersonia > Aschersonia sp. MBC 622. The sequence continues at coordinate 52,339 of JARJPL010000137.1, forward strand.
GCATTGCGCATCCAGTCATCGGAGCATTCCAACGTGCCCTGACGAGCAAGTATAACCTAAACCTCCGCTGCACACCGTGACACCCCAAGTGCGACCTCGCCCCTCGACTGACGTCAACAGCCTCTATTGTCTAATATTGACTCGTACGAAACTGCTGCTTCACTGAGTCGATTGCTCCGGCCAATGACTTGTTCCTTTGGTACTGAAGACCATGTACAGAGAAGCGAGCACCACTTGTCACTAGCCAGCTCCGTATCTAGATGCTCTACAACATCCCACCATCATCATGTATACATTGCATGTAATATGACTGCTCTTATCATATATACCGTTTCAGACCTGCTTCATGCAGATGCGACTCGATATTTGTAGGGCTCGCTACACATGGATCCTGGTCCTTGCATCATCTCATCTGCCTACCCATCATCGTCCTCATGCACTGCCACCGTGACACTGCATCTCCCTCGTCCAAAAAGCCAGAGATGACTTACACCTGTCTCTTTATTCACATGCTTCTATTCTCCGACATGCACGTGTGGATTATTATAATCGCCCGGTCCCCGTCCTCGCAGTCACCCATCTTGCGATCCATCGTTGCTCTACGATTTCACATTCAGCCCATGTCACCCCCTCTGGGGTCCCATCGTGCCAGCGTAACCTCATCCTCCCATGGTCTGCTGCCATTTCGAGGCTTTGTGCAAAAGAGTGCTGACACCAAAGTGCTTTCAATTCAAAGTGCTGCCTGGCGACTCTGAGACATGCACATTGATGACCTTGCCGATAGCGTCCCCGCTCACTTCAGCCATTCTCCCTGTCCCCCTCCTATGCAGGCTCGTACACGGCATGGACAGACAATAGTCGCAAATTCTTGAAGAGAATCGTTCCTGGTGAGATGGATTGGCTGGTTGGCGACCACGAGCCGTGTCCGTCGTGATTGCGCCTCATCATCGCTCTTCCCGTTGCACACCACTAATACATCTTCCGTTTCTTCACCTTTACGCATTTTCCTAGAAAATAGTCAGACCATCAGTCTCGCTGTCATATGACGTGTGCGCTACACAACCCAGACGGTCAACTACCAGGTGTGCCAGGCTCACCCACTGATCTACTCGCTTGCCATCTCGTGATGCCGTTCACGCCTCTAGCCACCATGTAGTCTCCACCCCCGGAATCCCGTGCTATTTTGATCCATGTCTTTCCTTCGATGTATACTACTGCCGCTTAAGCATGGTGAAGAGAAAAAGTCAATTCTGGAGTCCGAGACAAGAATCTACGGCCGACTCGAGCGTGCTAGCCACATATGGGTTCGGTCCACAGTGTGACTTCAAAAAGACTTGCAGGGCTGGCTTTTGGCCAAGAAATCCGAATGATGTCGATGGCGTGGAACAAACCTGTCGTGTGCCATATCAGAGACTTGTCCTACGCCTTCGGCTTGTGGCGTTTTGTCTCGTCATGTACAACAGAAGACATGTTGAGATTGTGAACTATTGAAAATCAAATGTGAACAGAAATTCCGGTAAAAATTAGACTATTGGAAGTGTAAAAGTTGTATCGAGTAACATGTACAACAAAGTAGCCTATCCCAACCATCACCATCAATGCCGTAACACCAGTTATCATCACACCCGCCGCCACGCCATCCTCACCTTGCGCGCCAGCCTTGCTCTTCGTCGCCTTGATTTCCTCCGCTTCTGGCCCTCCTAGTCCTGCATCTCCAAGCTCAGAAATAGCTCCAGCATTGCGCGCTCCCTCTCCCTCGCCGCCCTGTCCTTGCCCTCTGCGCCGCCACCGCTGCGAAACACCAGCGGGGCGAGCAGCTCCGCGTAGCGCCGCTCGCGTGCCCGTCGCTTCTTGACCGCCGCGCCGTCCGCCGTCTCGCCGCTCCTGCGAAAGCTCAGCCGCCGCGAGAGGCCCTCGGCGGGGGGCTCCGTCGTGGCGGGGATAAGCTCGCGGGCCACGCGCGCGAGCGTCGCCGTCAAGAAGACAAAGGCGATATTGTGGTTAGGCGCCGCGGACAGCACATCAAGAATCTTCATCTTGGTGTCGGGCCATGCGCTCGGCGGGAGTGCCGCGAGGGACGGAATGTTGGTGGCGAGGCGCGCGCACATTTGCGCCGTAACAAGGCCGTCGGTGAGGGACGCCACAAAGAGGAGCAGCACAGACGACAGAAGCTCGAGCTTGTGTGACGACGGGAGCTCGATTGGTAGCGCCTCGGCAAGAGATCCGTCCGTGTCCAGCGCGCCAACTATGCACGACTGCACGGCTTGCTTCTCATCGGCTCCCAGGGCGCAGGTCCCGGCCTCAAAGGGCCAGCCTGCGTCGCCTGGCAGCGACATGTCCTCCAGCATATTGGCGTCGGCGACGCAGCGCTCGGCCAGCGTCTGTATGGCCTCTGTCAGCTTAAAAAGCTCGCGCGGCGCCGAGCAGTGGACGTCGGAATCATAGGGTATCGCCCCGTGAATTTTCTTGTCTTGTAGAAACTTGCGGATGCCGCCCTCCGGCACACGGATGAGTTCGTCAATCGAGCGTCCAAAGCAGCCGGGCAGCCACTGGCCCCGCACCGTGATGAAGTGGTCTCTGCCGTTATCAACACGAAGAACAAGCACTTCTTCAAGCGTCGCGCGTCCGTCGTTGAGGGCCCGAAGAAATGGGATCGACGAGATCTGACCGTCGAGGATCGCTGTCACAGTCTCTCCTGGTTCGAGTGTGACATTCGGCCCAACGGCGTCACTGCTGTCATCAGACTTGACGAATGTGGTCGACAGCCAGTCGTGCGACCCTATGCCGCTGTCAGAGTCTTCCATAGCCGGTCTGTCCATAAACGAAAAGCTTGCTGGTACTCCGCCCGTGTTGGCAATAGTGATGGTGTTACTCCGTTTCGATAGAAATCCGAAATCACCCATGTTCACGATATTGGCATCTTGCGTGGAATCCGCCTCAAGTACCAGAGTAATCACAGGGCGTCCTTCATTTTCAGCGCGATCAAGTTGGCGCGCAACCTCTGCGTGGACCTTGGCCTTCTTTTCTGGAACCACGCAGTCGCAGGTGAGCGTAAATATGGATGACAGCGGTTTGTGGTCAGAAGATGTGACTCTTTGATATGAAGTATATAACTCTAGCTTCACTCGATCGGTGACCATGCTTTCGGTCTGGTCATGATCATCATTCTCGTCATATTCATCATATTCGTAGCCCGTGTCGGTAGATGCTTCCGGCTCCTGTTCTTCGCCGTCCTCTTCTGGATTGTAGCTAAATAGCACGTCTTCGTCCGCCTCGATCCCGCGAGACTTCATCTCATCGTCCCTCTTCTTGGCAGTCTCTTCATCCAGGGTTTTCTTTCCGAACGCTTGCTTGTAATCTCGGGTCCGGTATAGTATGCGATCACACCAACTGGGAGCCCGTCGCTTTTCACTCGAATCAAATAGCGCCACACTGCCGACGTCGTATTTGTACGTAGGCAAGAAAGTAACTGGGCCCTCTCTCCAGCCATCGTGAAAGGCTTTGCGACGTGCAATGACCTCGCGCAGTTGATCATGGGGCAGCAAAGAATCCAGAGTCGCCTGCAGCGATGCCGGATCCTGACTGGGATCTTGGGGAAAATCGTCTGGGTCGGGTAAAGACGTTGCTGAATCAAAGCTCTGCTCCCTGCTGTGGCTGAATGAGGAGGCTGTCATCGTCTCCTCGTCGCTTTCTGAATCCCTCATGACAATAACAGGCTCGCCATCAAGAGGCTGTGGTGGCTTTTGGCTGCTCACGTCGTATTCGCCACGCATATGTAGCGTTAATATCCTTCGGATGTCATCGCCAGGGAGGGTGCCAAGACGGAAGTTCAAATCACCGAACCAAAAGGCAAAGTCTTCGTCGCCGAATCGATCGCTAGTATCCTCGACAACGCCGTTATTCACTACCGGATCAAATTGCATCTTGGAGGCAATTTGCGCCACGTCCCAGCAGCGACGGTCAAGGTAGCTCGAGCTTGTGCCACTAGCCAGATGCGAGTTGACAAAGACCATGCGTGTGGTTTCGCCAATAACGATGCGAGTCGCCACGGCCCCTTTATTCCCAAAGTAGCCGAGGAGGCCAGTACCAATTTGCTGTGTGCTGACATTGGTGATGTGCTTGGCAAGGTCGCTCGAAGCATAGACAAGCGTCAACAGCCCAACCATTTGCTCGGCCGAAACGAACTGGAAGCCCGCGGGCATGGCAGCTTCCACAGCTGACCGCCATTTTGTGATTTGAGCATTCTCCCCGGCGTACACACGATTCACGTATTCCTTTGTGGTGTTCAGATCGACAACCTCTTGAAGGCCGAGAACGTAGAGGTCGATCGCATCGTCGGCTTTTGGAGTATCATTGGTGGCGTCTACACCCAGTTTGGCAAATTCATTTGTGAGGCCTTGGTCGCGAAAAAACCAACTGCCAACATCCTTGTCGGTTCCGGGGCAGCCCGCCGTATTCCAGGAACCAATCTTGACTCGTAGCTTGCGCTGGCCCATGTATTCGGATCGTCGGAGGGTAAGCGCGTGGGCAAGAGAGTTCGGCGAAGAGACGGGCGCTTCAGAGCCTTCAGCGGCCTCTGAGAGAATGGAGCTGTCGCGCGCCGTCTGCATCGTGTGGTAGCTGCACGAGGAGCGCTGGGATCTGCGTCGGATTAAGTCGAGGTCGGCGGGTCGTTGTCTGACGTGCTATATCATGACGCAGACCGAGAGTGGTGGGTATAGTTTATGTATGTATATTATGAGAATAAGACCGCGCCACAATAGCCGGGATTAAAATAAAGTTGGGAGATATAAAGTGCACGAGGCTTGGGGGCGCTTGTTTGGAGGAGGGCTGCCTGGGCTGCTGGGGAATTGTGCCTCCCCCACAGTGACGTGTTGACGGCAACCAGGCGGATCAAAGACCCACCAGATCAAAGCCCATGGTGTAGACTTTAGTGTGGCTGGTAGATTGGGCTTCAATTTGGACATGTGCGTTTGCGAACTCGAGTCTTTTCCCAACGATTCGCAAAATCTATCAGCCTTCCGATCTGTATCGACAGGATCCTACAAGACTTGAGACAGGTCATCTAGTCGAATAGGCCACGGCCTCTACGTTGCCCTCTCCCTCCCCTCTCCTCTCCTCCTCGTCAAACACCTTACATCATGAGTCGCGCAACACCACGGAAAGCCCGTGGCCACAACCGCCAGTCCTCGAACCTCATCCCCGCCTCCGACTACGAATCGGATGCCGCCGCTGCCGCCGCTCAACAGACGTACGCGCCGCCGCCGCCGCGCACGAACACCGAGCTCAACGTCTCCGTCCTCCAGCGCTACGTGCCCTCCATCTACAACATCCTCAGCATCGCCGCCAACGCCGTCGTCTACACCTTCGACAGCGCGACCGAGTCCTGGAACAAATCGGGCGTCGAGGGCACGCTCTTTGTCTGTACACAGTCGCCGCTGCCCGGCGATCCCAACAACACTCCTCGCGCGTGCGTCTTTGTGCTGAACCGCCGCGGCCTGGGCAACGTCATTGTCGACCTCGCCCAGGTCAGCCACGTCGAGATCGCGGGGGAGCTGGTCATTTTGCGGGTAGAGGGCGCGTGGGAGGGAGGTGAGAGGGTGCTTGGTATTTGGATGCACAACGACCGTGAGGAGACGCGGCAGGTCAACGCCGCCATGATTCAGGAGTGCTGGGGTGTAGTGCGATCGGCAGGTGCCGTGGACGATCAGCGACAAGAGGCTGGACCGGCGATGCAGGCTATCGGAAGGCCTCTTACGATGAATGAGCTTTTTGGAAGTCAGGTGCCGAATCAGGCACTTTAATAGCGTTGGCAGCATCTGCAGGAATAACTTGGCAGGGACATCAATCAGCAGGGACAGCAGTCGAAGGGAAGACTGTGCATTGGGGCATGGCAAATGGCGCATTGATATATTAATAAAAAAATTCACTCCAGATATGCCATTCACATCATCAGCAATTCCGAGACTGTCATCAGAACAAAGTAGTGATAGTAGTAGTAGAAATGGAAGCGCCAATCTGACGTTCATTGAACCGTTTGCTTGGCAGGCTATCATCTATATAAAACCAATAAATCACTTGTACGCCGCAAACTACAATGCATGGCTCCCAGAGTTATCCCGATCCTTTTATCATTTCATTATACCGTGCCGCTTATGCTCAGCTCCCGGATCTCGTTGAGCACCTCCTCCACCCTGGCGTCCAATTGGCCGTCAGCGTATAAATCACGCGTGTCGGCATCCAGGTACTGCTGAACCTGCGCCATGCGCGAGTAGGCCTCGGCGCAGAAGCGCAGCTGAATCTTGACAAGCGCCTCGAAGCTGGGGTCCAGGTAAGGCACGCGCAGCTCAATCAGCTGGGGCAGCTCAGTGCTCAACTGCTCGTTGAGCTGCTCGTACAGTTGCTTGGCCATGTCGAGTTCCTTTTCGGTGCGCGGCAGCTTGGTGGCGTCCTTGTCCGGCTTGTCGACTAGGCGCTTGACCTTGGCGCGTAGCGCGTCGTAGTCAATCAATTTGTGTGTGCGCTTCTTGATGCACTCGTTGACGTCGGGGAAGTAAGCGCAGAATCGCGAAATGGGCTCCAGCACCGTCGTCTGATACGGGCCATCGAGGGCTTTGATGGTTTCGGCGTCGAGATCTTCGACAGATTGCTTGTAGCTGCGGCTAACGCCGTCGGTCGCTCCGGAATCGCCGTAGAAGGCGTCGATTGTCTCGGCAATTCGCATTTGCGATGCCGTCATGGCTGTCTCTGTCAGTCGTGCTAGGTGACGCGGAAGCGAGGAAAATACCTCTGAGTGAATCTAAATAGCCCTTGGACTCCTTCTGTAATCGTAGCGAGGCGGCTTCCATAGTTTTGAAGCGTCTGACACTGTTTAGCTAATAAATCAAGATGGCGCATTGTAGTCGTACCTCTCCTCTACCTCGTAATCCCGATCATTCGTTTTTTCGACATGGCCTGAGTTGTGTCAGCGCTTTCTTCATTTATTGCGATAACCCATTGTTTTGCTGACCCGTCTTCATCATCACCTGCGTCGTCGCGCGGTTGACATTCTTCTTGAATCCTGGTAAACATTAGCCCCTCATCTTGCTCGACTTGGCAGAGATGGCGTACCGGCCCAGGACATGATGCCGGATTTCGTAGAGATTTCGCGTTTGAAGATATAACTGGATAGTGCGCCGTCTCAAAGATGCGTGGTCGAAAAAAGTCACGACGAAAGCAGGATGCAACGAAAGAGTAAGATTGCCTAAGACCAAGGTTGACGACCATTTGCTGCGCAGCCACAACGGCCGCCTCAAATGGGGCTCATCGACGTCAGAGAGCTGAGCCACGGCCGCAGGCCTAAATCACCGGCCAAGTTTTTGCACGTGACTTGGCGTCGGCTCGCGTCGTCGGACGAATATGGAAATCAGGCATCAGAACACAAAGGGTGTCATAGAAGATTTAACGCTATTCTTTCGGCAATTTCGTATCTCACTCGATTGAGCTGGCGAGTGTACGGGCGAGTGCCAGGTGTCGTGGCTTAGAACTGGGGATAATCTCTGCTGAGACTTTACTACATCACGACCGACCTTCATGCGCCTTCATCGTCAATTGACTGGGAAAAAGGAAAAAGGGGACTGGGCAACTCAATCCTCCAACATCCAGCATGTCAAAATTCAACCCCAAATTCCTCATCATCAGTCTCGGCAACCCCCTCCCTGAGTACTCCAGCCTCCACTCTGCCGGCCACTTTGCCCTTCGCGGGCTGGCCAAAACCCTGCGCCAATCCAGCATTCAAAGCGGCAAACTCGGCAAGCTCTCCTGCCTCGTCTCTCAGGGTCCCAAGTACACGCTCGTGCAGTCGCCGACGCTCATGAACATCAGCGGGCCCTTTGTCGCCAAAGCCTGGCAAGAGATGCTCAAGCAGCACGACGCGGCGTCGCTGAGCCTCGTTGTGCTGCATGACGAGCTGGAAAAGGCGCTTGGAGAGACGGCACTCGTCGCGTGGGACCGCAGCCCGCGCGGCCACAACGGTATCAAGAGCGTGAAAAAGGCCGTGTCAGAGGCCAGGTACCCGCAGTCGCCGCTCGTGAGGATCGCGGTCGGCATTGATCGGCCGCTGGCGCGCGACCCGGAGTCTGTGGCCAACTATGTGCTGGAGCCAATCTCGGCGGCCAAGCAGAGGGTCCTCGAGGAGGAGGTGCCGTGGGAGGTCAAGGCAGCGCTGGAGCAGCTGGAAGTAGAGTGGAAGTCTCAGGTGGACTGAGCAAGTGGACTGAGTAAGTCGGGCGCAGGGAAACCATGCATTTGGGAGCGAAGCATCATCTCAGCGAAGCATCATCTGAGCGAAGCGGCGCATTTCTCAAGGAACAATGAGCAATACTCGGGCATCTAATTCTGAGCGACACCGGCCACCAGCAAGCATCTTAGCGATTCCCCCCCTTTCCTGTATAATGAATACGATTTTTGCCCCTTTGCGAACTTCTCTTGACCAAATCCGCTCAAGCTATGGCCAATGGACAAGTTCGTTCCGTTATCTCGTTGGTGGCGTTTTGGTAGTTTGGTGGCGTCGCACCAGCCAACGAGGCTTTGGAGCTTCTGGGAAGCCAAGAGATAAGCTCCACCATGGCCCTTCCATTACTCTATCAGCCGTCTGTCACTGGCTTTCTACCTTTTCACGAGCTTCTGATAAGCTGAGTGTCACTGGCTGGGGGATGAGGCTGTCAGTTGCGGGGAGTCGCATTGACAGCTGGGGCTTGAAGTTTATTCTCTGCGCGCCGGCTGTTGAACGTTGAAAGACACGTTCAAGGCAGCGATGCAGATGTACATGGCACAATGTTCCATGGCACAACAACTCGTCTTATTGGCGAAGGTATCGATGCCTCGACTCAATTGAGGTTCGGTGAGTAAAGCTCTCTGTATAACTTCAAAGCCGCTCAATATGTGACAAAAGATGCCCTTACTGCTACTTCTAATACATGTTCTTTTTAAAATTGCATTTCTGACCTTTCAAAAGAAAGACGATTCAACTTATTTTGTCGCTTTTTCTTTCGTACCATGTTGGAATATATTCTTTACTACTCTAACGATTGCTAATTGGCGTCTTTCTTGCTACTCGCTCGGCAGCCACGAATGCATTTCCCGACACCTTCCGACAACCAACACGCTGATAAGAAGTTGGGCACCATTCCCCTTTTACGCCAAGAATGTGTGTCCCGTGCTTTCACCTCCAATTGTCCGTTATCTCGACGCCTTGTGCGCCTCATCTCCTCAGCTGCTTATCGCGACAAGGTGCACTGGTCGTTATCGATTTCCCACACACTCGGTAGCGCACGTTTGCCTCAAGTTACTTTGGATTACTGCTGCCCCGGAAGCGGACTCTCACATTTTAAACTCGGCACATGAGATTATGGCTGCAGCATGGCGTGGTATGCGGCACCTCAGGATCCCACCCGGCTCGAGTGATATATATGTTGCCGCTCCCCGCTTCTTTTTCATCTCGTCAACTCCCCTTAAGATCCTCCCACAGGTAAAGGCATCAGACTGTATACTGCCATCATGACCACGGCTGTCGAGTACAATGGCACGACTGGCACCGCCGACGCGGGCTACTCCAGCGATGTCGACGACCTCAACATCTTTTACGACGTACGTTTCTTGCAGACCCTCTCTTCTTATCCATCCATTCTAACGATTCAGACCGGCCACATGACATTCATAGTCATCTCCGCCTTGTTGGTGCTTCTCATGATTCCAGGTGTCGGCTTCTTCTACAGCGGCCTCGCCCGCCGCAAATCGGCCCTCCAGCTGGTACTTCTGTCCATGCTGTCCGTCGCCGTCATCGGCTTCCAGTGGTTCTTTTGGGGCTACTCGCTGACCTTTTCGCGCACCGGCAACGCCTTCCTGGGCGACCTGTCCCAGTTTGGCCTGATGAAGACGCTCGCGCAGCCCAACGGTGGCGACGCGACGCCCGACATTCTCTTTTGCCTCTATCAGGGCATGTTTGCCGCAATAACGTGAGTCGTACTTGCGCTTGTTTTCGATATTAAGAAGCTGACGAGTTTCCCATAGCCCTGCTCTTGCTATTGGTGCCGTTGCCGATCGCGGCCGCATGCTTCCCGCCATCGTCTTCATGTTCATATGGTCGACCGTCGTTTACGACCCCATTGCCTATTGGACGTGGAACGCCAATGGATGGCTAATGACGCTGCCTTCGTACGACTTTGCCGGCGGCGGCCCTGTACACGTCGCCTCGGGCGCCTGTGCCCTCGCCTACAGCCTAATGCTCGGCAAGCGCGCCGGCTACACCCACAACCAAGGCCTGCCGTACCGTCCGCACAGCGTAACCAACGTTCTCCTCGGCACTGTCTTTCTTTGGGTCGGCTGGTTTGGCTTCAACGGCGGCTCTGCGCTCGCCATGAACATTCGTGCCATCATGGCCTGTTACGTCACCCACCTCGCCGCGTCCTGCGCCGGCATCACATGGGTCCTCCTCGATTACCGCCTCGAGCGCAAGTGGAGCACCATCGGCTTCTGCTCCGGCGCCATCTCCGGACTGGTCGCCATCACGCCGGCCGCGGGCTTCGTTCCCACCTGGGCAGCCGTGGTGATTGGCGTCGTCGGCGCCATCTGCTGCAACTTTGCGACAAAGCTCAAATTCCTCATTGGCATCGACGATGCGCTGGACATTTTCGCGGTGCACGGCGTCGGCGGCATTGTTGGGAATCTCCTCACTGGCATTTTCGGAGCGTAAGTCTTCTTTCTCAACCTTGGTACGACTCAGAGGATGTCACTGACACGCATTAGATCGTACATTGCCAACCTCGACGGCAGCGAACACGCGGCCATTGGCTGGATCGAGGGCAACTGGGTGCAACTCGGCTACCAGCTGGCAGGCACCTGCGCGGCTTTTGGCTGGTCCTTTGTTCTCTCCTGCGTCATCCTCTTCCTCATGAACCTCGTGCCTGGCCTGTCGCTCCGCGTCAGCGCCACGGATGAGGATGTCGGCATCGACGACGCGCAGCTCGGTGAGTTCGCGTACGACTACGTCGAACTCAAGCGCAACTTCAACGACCTGGGTGTGGCGACCGATGTCTCGGCGTTGAGCAGCACAGAAAAGGTGGCAACAAAGGTTTGAGTGAGCTGGCGATACCACTTGTTTTTGTATGCGTGTAACAGGCTAGATTAATAAAAGATACCACTTTTGCTTGAATCTGTACATTGGTGGCAATATAGCCCTGATTCTTGGGAAACCGATTTGCCTCCCCAGCCCCGATGGCGTGGCGCGACCAGTAGCCGATCACTGGGTGGCAAGGCACCCGACGCGAAGCTTTGAGACTTACCAAGTAGAGGTGCATCCACTCATTCGTGGTGATAGATGGCGCAGAATTGACTGATCAAAGGAAAAGATATTTCAGAAGAGCTCAATCTCGGGCGCAGATTGCGCAGATCAATTCAGCTTCATTGGCTACATCACGAACTGACTTCATTCTGAGCAGGCCGCTTCAAGCGTAAACATATCTTATTCTGTGTTACAAAACGTTCCATGTTCCTTGCCTCCCTCCGCTGTGCAATGTTTCTATAAAAGTGCCCGTAAAGTAGGGTCTTGGCCAAGAATGTGTGCCGACAAAAGCTGTATCTCCGGGACCTGCCACGACCAGCTTTTCCTTTACTAGATCTGGCATGACCGTTTGATTCTTGTGGAGGTATGCCGACCATTGTGAACCGGGAAAATGTCAACATCAAACCCTCCCTTGTAAGCTGTCCTCGCGCTATCATGCATATTCGCTGTACTGCCTTGCGAGAAATGCGATAAACGAAAACTCCGCATCCCGAGCGTCGTAATAATGTCGTATTGTACCATCATGCATTGGGCCCATCCGTGTCCTGTCGAAAAGCATACCCTAAAATTGACAGCGCTACGCAGCGAAGTAAAAAGTAAAACAGCGAGCAGCCCCATAGCCTAGAAGAAATAAACACGCCGTAAGGTCTGGCCAGTCGTGTTTCTTGACCGGTATCTGGCTCGCTGTGATATTCTGAAGCCAGACCGGGGAAGAGAGCGGCTGCGTAACAAGGTATTGCGAGCGTTACCTCCGGGGGTAGCGCGTCTACCTATTCTGCAGAATGGTCTCTAGCCAGTCATGTTGTCTTGCTCATCGGTACGTTCCTGGTGGTGCATTTGGGCCGTGCTGGCTCCAGTGGCCGTCGCTGCGCTAGCCGTACTGGCCTGCCTAGAGCCACTAGGCGCCGGGCCCGCCATGCTGGCTTGGGAGAGGCCGAGCGCCGCCATGGAACCATATGGCGGTGGATTGCCTATCAGTGATGACAACGCCGCAAATGGTGTTTGCTGACTTTGGTGTCCTTGTGTATGGGCGCTCTGCTGCGTAGCGGCATAGTGGCCGGGATGAAGTCCGCTTCCATTCACGGCCAGTGAGCTGGGTAGGTCCCAAGGCAAGGGGTCTATGCCCGGCAGGATAGGCAGGCTGTGAGCCATTGAGGGCAAGTTACCATTCCCTTGAAAGCCGTCATTCTGGAAGCCATTATTCGACGGAGCATTGGGCAGCATGTCGTTGGGATAGATGCCCTCAAAATCGTCATTGTCGTCGCCCATGTCGTCGTCGAAAGTCTCCTCGAAAGCCGTCGGTAGAGCGCTTGCTGTAGCGGGGTGAAGTTGACTGGGCACTTGACGAGCGCGTGTATGGCGTCGTGGCGCAAGACTTTCGCGCAAGTCTTCATATTGCCGTGCAGTGTTAAGATAGTCGCGAAATCTTGAAACTTGGTTGCCGGAGAATACGCAAAAGACATTGCGTTGGTGGTGGGTAAATTCTACAACATTAGCGGGATGATCGACAGATACTCTAAATCATAAGACATACCAGGCGGTGCTTCTCTGCAAAAGGGAGTGAATTCTTCCCCTTGAAAGGCGGGGACGCCCGTCAGACTCAGATGCGACAAGCGTGGGCAAGAATTGAGAAGTTTGAGGATACTCTGCATCACGTTAGAGGAATACGGATGGCAATGGGACGGAGCGACATACCTTGAGAGTTAAATTGACACAGTAGCTCAGATGAATTCGCTCCAGATTGGAGGTATAATACTCGCCGCCGATGAACAAGCCGTTGGCATCGCGCCTAACGCGAGGGCGAGTAGCAATCTCGGCCAGAGTGTAGATTGATTCATCTGTGATAGAGTTGCACTTGACCAATCCAATTCGTTTCAACTTGGGCAGGACGGCAAGGCGCTTCACCGATTCATCCGTGAGATTAGTGCAGCAGCCAAGATCAATGTAGCGTATGCGGTTGCAATGCGTGACGAGCGTCCTAACGCCTTCGTCTGTGATGTTGGCGCAGTGACCGAGGTGGAGGTAGTGAAGATTCTTGCCAAGCTTGGCAATGTAGCTGAGCGCATGGTCGGTAATCAGACGGCACTTAGCTAGAACGAGATTCCGTAGACGAGGGGCGACGTCGATAATCTTTTTCACGCCGGCGTCGGTGAGTCGAGTGCAGCAGGTGAGGTCGAGGATGCGCAAATGGTCGAACATCTGGGTAGGAGGGAGGGAGAGGAAAGCGTAGTCATCAACTAGAGAGCAGAAGGCCAGACGCAACTCGCGCAGACAAGTTCCCTTGGCCATGAGAGCGGTGACGGCACCGTTGCCGACATGGCCACACTGGTTGAGATCTATTTCCAGGATGTTTGGGCAGTTGTCAGCAAAGGCGAGGACGGCATTGTCTCGAATCTGGGTGCAGTCATTGAGTTTAAGCTGCAAGACTAGTTAGCATGATGCAGCGGAGGGCGAGAGGAAGCATACTCTTTTGATGTATTTGCAGCTCTTGGCGAGCACCTCGAGGCTGTCATTGGAGACGCCGTCGCATCCGGAGATGTTGAGGCCCTGTAGACGTTTGCAGTGCTCGGCAATAGTATAGATGGATTGATCGGTAATGTTTCTGTCGTTGGAGACGTCGAGGGCAAGCAAGTTGGTGTTGTTCTCGACAAGACCAATGATGCCAGCGTCAGTGAGGCCGCGGCAGTTGGTAAGAGTGAGGCGCTCGATCCTGGTGCAGACGTATAGTGGTGTGACACTACCATCGCTTATCCTTTCGGCCAGCGCGGCGAGATTGAGGCGTTTGATGAAATCGCGGTAGTTGAAGAAGGGCTTGGGGGCCTCTAGAGTCTGGCAGATGGTTTGGTGGCTCTTCCAGCTGGTGCAGGCAGGGCGATGCCATAGCAAATCGACCGCGTTTCGAGTCCAGCGCTTGGAGACGAGCAAGCAGCTAAAGAGGTCGGCCGGAGTGCCGAGTTTGGCGAAGATGCCGATAAGAATCTCATTGGGTACGCGGTTGACGGGGGGCCAACAGCGGTCCTCGACGTGCATGTCCTGGAAGTTGACGACACCGATGGATGACTGGGAGTCATTAGCTCCGAGAAAAAAGTCCGACTCCTCATTGTCCGCGGGAACGGGCGAGTCACTAGACGATGAGCGAGAGTCTTCCTGATCCGAGGAGACGCCCGAACGAGGCGCCTCGGTTCCAAAGGGCGTAGGTAGAGCGGGACGCATCGCGGCGGAGGGCGCAGGCGGTGCAGCCAGCTGCGATGGAGAGAGGGCTCCGAGGCAAGCGGTCAAGGCTTGTCAGAGGGATCAAGACGAAGGAATGTCCGGTCAGAGTCGAATGGGCGTGATGCCCCGACAGAAGTAAGTCGCCAGGCGAAGGGTTCGTTGGGCGGCGGGCGATGAAACAGCGATGGGGGCACGGGCTCGAATGGGAGGAGAGGAGCAACTGGACGAGATGGTTGGAGGGGATAAAGCCCGTGGCAAGTGCGGTGTACCGAGTCGAAACAGGCGAGGAAGATTTGTCGTTAGGGAAACATGCGTAAGAAGAGGGAATAAAAGCCGTTATAGAGTCGAGCAGACAAAAGCGAGAGACGGAAGCGACCCGTGTAGCATTGGAACGGCTACCTGGTACCTATGTATGGTGTGTGTTTGTGGTGGTGGTGATGTTTTGGGAGTCAGCAGGGAAGCGGAGCAACGGCTGGCGACGAGACATGGCAGTGGCCAGGTGCTGACTAGGGAGGGTATGTATCTTGCCAATTTTCGGTAGTGAGAAGGTACTTTGAAAGGTATACCGGTGCTATCCGTACTATTGAACGCCCCTATTTACTGGTGCTGGTCTTTGCACTAACAACCTCACTGAGGCTCCTGTCATTCAGCGCTTTCTCGGTACCTACGTAGGCGAGATATTTGCACCTACGTTCAGGTACCAGCCTAGTCTACCTAGATTAGATAGTAGGTAATAATGGTGTCTGTTGGTATACGTTACTTTTAACGACAACCAACATGCAGCCATGGAGTCAAATGACGGCTCCATTATGCCATTGTTCACAATTCAGTTTCTTTGTCCTCGGTCGGAGAATCTTGTCCTCGTGTCGCCTCCTCGTGCCTTGTCCAACAGTCGCAGCCCCGGTGAGCACTAACAGACAGCCTGGGCCACGTGATTCTCGCTGAAAGGTACCTACAGTGCCCCAGCACGCCGCACTAACAAGCCTCTCTTCATTACAGTATCATCGGTATTTGGAGCCTCCACAGGCTCGATACTCGTCACCATGCTCTCTTCATCACATCAAATGCAAATGCCCTAATTCATCGCTAAATATCGCCACCAACCGCGCCACCTCACACACAACCGTTCCTAGATTCACCTAACTTTCTCCAGCATCACCACCCGGCTCTGATTATCCCCCTCAAACGTATACTGCAGCCCGAACCGCATCAGCGTTGATCCCGACAGCGTCATGTTACCGTCGACGCGGTAGCTGGCCTGCGGATCCAGCCCCTGCAACTTGATTGTCGGGAATAAGTTGTTGAAGTGCGCCTTGAGCTGAAAGTAAAAGAGCACCGCCTGCGTGCCGTTCTCGGAAACAAAGAGCGTCGCCGGCCAGTTGGAGTCGTCGGGCAAATTGAGCCGCCACACGTCGCCCTTGACCACGATGGGATTGATCTTCTCTTGCAGCGCCAAGATGCCCGGTATCATCTTGCGGTCTTCCTCATCCAAGTGCGCCGGGTCCAGCTCGAAACCGAAAGATCCCGCCATCATGGCAACGTGCGCGCGGAAGCTGAGCGACGTGGTACGCTGCGTAAGACCGTTTGGCACCGCGGCAACATGTGCGGCCATGGCCGACGGCGGGTACACCAGAGACGTGCCCATTTGAATCGTGATGCGCTCCACTGCATCCGTGTCGTCAGAGGTCCATACCTGCGGGAAGTACTGTAGGATGCCCGGGTCGAAACGAGCGCCGCCAGAGGCACAGCCCTCCCAGAGGATGTCCGGAAATGCAGTCGTGAGTCTGTCATACACTCGATAGACACCCAGCATATATTGATGATCTGTGTACGGATGGGGCATCTCGTGGATGCCACGATTGTTATCCCATTTGACATAGGAAATAGCACCGCTCTTGAGAATCTTGGACACCGCATCGACAATATAGTCCTGCACTTCTGGCAGTGCCAAGTTGAGCACTAGCTGATTGCGCGCCAGCGTACGCGGATAGTCGCCCGCATGCATGGCCCAGTCCGGGTGTTTCACGTAGAGCGTCGAGTTCGGATTGACCATCTCTGGCTCGAACCACAAGCCAAACTTGAGGTCCTGGGACGAGTTGCCCGATTTGAGGTGCGTAATGTTGTTTATGAGCTTGTCAAAACCCGATGGGAACCGCGCAGGATTTGGCACCCAGTCGCCCAGCCCAGCATTGTCCGACACGCGTGGGTACTTGTCGCCGAACCAGCCATCGTCGAGGACAAACATGCGCACGCCCAATTCTGCCGTCTGCTGCGCCAATCGCGCAATCGTCGTCTCATTGTAGTCAAAGTACAAGCCTTCCCAACTGTTGAGCAGCGCCGGCCGCGTCTCAGTCGCAAACTTGCTCTTGATCAAGTGGTTTCGGTACAGGCGATGGAACTTGCGCGACATGCCGCCCAAACCTTGGTCCGAGTAGACGGCGACGACCTCGGGCGACGTAAACGTCTCGCCGGGCGCCAGCGGCCAGGAAAAGGATAGCGGGTTGACACCCATCATGGCCCGCGTCAGGCCCTCGGATCCCCTCTCGACTTCAAACGAGTGCGCACCCGTATAGACAAGCGAAAACCCCCAGGCCTGGCCTTGCGTCTCGGTGGTGCTGGGGTCGACGAGAGCCATGAAGGGATTGTGCTGGGCGGATGAGTAGCCCGCATTGCTAGCGAATCTGTAGATGTTAGTCGTGATGCTCCCATGTAGAGTGCTATACATACCCCTGCGAGCCGTACTCGACGCGGCGGCGGACCTTGTGAGCCTCGCGGTACCAATCACCATTCAGATGAACCATGTCATACTCGCCAAACGGCAAGTCCACGCTGAAGCTCGAGAGCTTGTTGAGAGTAATACTTCCATTGCCCTTGTTGGTCAGGTTGACGCTGCGGACAATAGCATCATATTGGGGAAAGATGCTGTACATGAGGTCCACGGCGATGGCGCTGTAATTATCGTACATGTGCACCACGACCGTTGACACGTTCTCGTCGCCGCCAAACGTCGACGGCAAGCCCTTGAGCGCGGGCTTCCCACTCATCGTCTCATGCGACTGGTACTTGAGTGCGCTGACCGTTGTTCCCGACGCCTGCTGGACCTGGTACGCCGGCGTGCGAAAGTCGCCGCGGCCCAGGTCCGGGAACTCGCGCTGTTGCCGCCCGATGACCGTCACCCAGCCCTGAATGGGGCCGATGGGCTGCATGAGCCCGTTTTCGGGGACGAGACCACCAAAATGATCGCCGAGAAGATCGCCCGTCACGTTGTCCACGTGAAAGCGGTACGATACACCCTCGCCGTTGAGGGCAAAGGAGGTGCCGTCGACGGCGAGGGCTAGGGACGACGTCAGTGGTGATGAATTACGAAAGCGGCTGCGCAATTGGAGCAGGCGAGGTTCGTACTCTGGACTTGAGATGTATCGGCCAGCACGGGTGGGAAGAGGCCCGCCGCCACCAAGGCTAGGCTAGTGAAGCCATGGGGGGGGATGGAACGGCGCATCGTGACGTCCGTGTAAGTGAGATTCTCTCAGCACCGAGTACAATAGAAAGACCTGATCAGGCACCACAGATGGAATCGAGAGGAATAAAAGAGAAGAGGGAGAAAGATGTTTGTTAACGACATAGGGCTACCGCAGATATTTGACTGTCGTCCGATCATTGATCTGGGCTAATGCGACTCTGCTAGCTGTTTTTCGGGCCTACTTACTCCAACTTTTTTTCGGAGCTCATGCCACCCCTCACAATATTCCCCGCGTGGACGGTCTAAGTGTTGAATTGCCTCCATGTTAATAATCCAGTGGGGTTTCGGCTGCAATCAGTAGCTAATGTTGCTAATCTACCTTGGTTTCTGCGGGTGGCGGAGCTTGAGCCTGGAGGTGTAGATGGAGCTCAGTAGATGGAATAAAGCACGACAAGGAAAGTACACTGTAAGATATCTGTCAGTAGGGCTCTTAGGCTTCGCGCGCCGGGTGCCTGTTCGATAGACAAGTCGGTCAAGACGACGCTCTAACGACACGTCGGCGAGCCCCCCCACGCTCCCCTACGATCGGCCGCCTCTCTACCTTTGTCGGGCCGAGTTGTGGGGGAATTTTCGGACGCCATTTAGCGGTGGTGATCATTGGAACGTACACCCACTGTATTGGATACCTAGTGATGAACAGCATCCCGACAGCCAACGCCTTTGTCAAGCCCGGTGCGTGGTTGAGAAGGATGTCCAAAGATGTCATTGTTGCCGATGCACAACTTGATTTCACCGTTGATGTGTCTCTTGTCGTTGTCCTTGCCGATTTACCTCTCAGACCGACACCGTTTAGTCGTGAAGAGGTTTTTGGTTATAGATTTTGGCTTCGGAGTCTGACGACTGCAATTTGTATTCCCATTACGCTCCGTCTCCAGTTTTACCCCCATTCGTAATTCTCCGACTAATTGTCCGCGACATTGTCGACGTAGTTGCTGGAGAAATTGAACGGGGCTTGAGGGCAGTTTTTCTTTGGGGCCATGCGTCGCCCAGCTCTGGGGCAAGCTTGTTTGCAGTTGGCGTCTGGAACCGTCTCACTTGTGCGCTTAAAATATTGGCAAACCAGTCCACTGTTCCCTATAAAAAGAAAAGCCAAAGAGCTAGTGAGCTCATGTATGTCAATATCGCCTTGTGGCTGAGGCCAATCCAGATGGCCAAACAGCTGTCAAGCAAGAATCCTGCAGGCCAAATCAAATGCAGGCCACACCACGCTCAGGCTGCCTTGACTCACTCTCCAATAGAGAGTTTCGAAATCTTAGTAGAAATTGTTCAAACTTCCTCTCACCAATTTTTGCATCGGCATCACGATAAGTTTATCAGCCATGCTCCTGGCCGCGATTCACGACGCCATTGGGTCACGTGAAGCACTCGAATGACGTCGATCTGGCACCACATTGCTGGAAACTTGGCTCAGCTCATCTTGTCTCCCATCAATCCGCGTCTCAATCAGCGGCCGAATTGGTGCCTCACAACAAAACAGCAGTTTCCTCGCCGCGGTTGAAATCCAATCGCTGATAATGCTTCGCCGCGCGACACTCCGACCCCTCCAGCAGGCGGCTCGCCAGCCCACGATCCGCGCCGCCCGCCGCAACCTTTCCTCGTCCACCTCACCATTGCGCGCCTCGTCCAAATTGACACAGGAATTTGACCTCAACAGGCTTCATTCGAAGCGTCGCGACTATGAGCGCAACCGCACGGCTTTTCTCACCGCGGGCGCCGTCGCCGGCGTCATCTCCTTCATCTATACGGCGTGGAAGCTGAAACAGGCCATTGACCAGAAGAATGCCAAAGAAGGCAAGTCGTCGTCGGGGGCCGTCAAGTTTGACGCTCCGCCCAGCATACCGACAGAACAGTTCAAGACCGAGGCCGGCGAGCTGCGCAAGGTGATTCTTCATGACGAGGACGGCAACGAGGTTGTCCCCACGGGTGATAGCACCGTGCCGCTGTTTCCGCGCACCATCGACGTCAGCCTGCCGCTCGACACGAAGCAGCAGAGTCCCCTCGCGGCGTCCATCTCCGACTCGACCGGCACCCAGTACACGCTTGTCGGCCTGGGCATGCGCAGCGTGACCTTCATCGGCATCAACGTCTACCTCGTCGGCTTCTACGTTGCGACGCAGGACATTGCCCGTCTGCAGCACTACCTCGTCAAGAACGTCAACCCTGTGGCCACGACGCTGATTCCCTCGGAAAAGGACACGCTGCGCCAGCGCCTGCTCGACCCCGTCGAGGGCGAAGCGCTGTGGGACGCCATCCTGCGCGACACCAAGCTGCGTAGCATCATCCGCATCTCCCCCGTCCGCGACACCGATTTTCACCACCTCCGTGACGGCTTCGTGCGCGCGATCCAAGCCCGCTCATCGCTAGATAAGGCGGCGTACAGCGACGAGGCGTTTGGTGCGGCCATGAAGGACTTCAAGATGCTCTTCAACCGCGGCCAGGTGCCCAAGAAGAAGGAGATGCTGCTTTGTCGGAACGAGAGCGGCGCGCTGGCGGTCACGTACAACGCGGGGTCCGCGTCTGGCGGCAAGAAGCCTCAGCGGGAGGTGCTGGGCACGGTAGCGGACGCGAGGCTCAGTCACCTGCTGTGGCTGAATTACCTGGCCGGCAGCAAGGTGGCGTCGGAGCCGGCGCGCAAGAACATTGTCGAGGGTGTCATGGAGTTTGTGGAGCGGCCGGTGGGCACGGTCGCGACACAGGTAGTAGCGACACATGCGGTGTAGACGCGTAGGTAATGCGCTCGAGCTTGTACAGTGTGAGACTTGCACATCTTGTATTATTAGGAGGGGGGTATACTGTCGGGTGTCACCAAAAGGGCATAGACTGCTCGCGGCGACGAGTAGCATATTTATCAAACCACTCAGCGATATGGTTTTTAAATCAAACATGTTAGTATACGTGACACTTGAATTACGCGAAAAACTGACGGTTTTGATGTGACGTAAACCAGCAGCGTTAAGGCAAACAGCCACAGAGCGCAAAGAAGTACTTTGAATGAGAGATGGGCTGGTAGAAATCGTTATCATTGTAATGGGGCTGTATCTAATAAATGTATACCGACACTACGCCACTCTATAATCGTGCACTGAAACCAAGTCCGGATCAGTTTCTAGCTTTGCCGACCGGTTTCACCGGCTTAAAAAAGAAACAAATGGGGTATGCGGTGTGTTTCGTTCGCTTACGCCTTGATAGCGCCGGCCTCGGCGAGGAGGGCCTTGAGCTTGCCGGAGCTGCTGAGGCTCTGGATGTCCGAGTTGCCGCCAATGTGCTTCTTGGCAATGTAGACGTTGGGGACGGTGCGCTGACCCGAAATTTTCTCGAGGGCATCTTGCAGAGCACTGCCGTCGTCTATTTCACCCTGTTAGTATTCTGAGCAAGAAGGGTTAAAGAGTGAGCCTACCCTCTTCGTCGAGCTCGACAATTTTGGGGTTTGCATCGAGGGAGCTGAGCAGACTCTTGGTCGACTTGCAGTACGGGCAGTAAGACTTGGAGAAGACCACTAGAGAAAGAAGATTGTCAGCACATCACTCCTGGGTGACTGCAGTGAGCTGCGTGCAAATTGGCGCACTGTAGCAGAGGTTGGCGTAGCGCATGGAGGGGTATGACGGCATAGACGTGGGCAGCCGTGCTTGTGTTGGTGGCGGTGGTGGTAATGACTTACTGACGGGGTTCTCGTCAATGAGCTTCTGAGCTTTTTGGGAGGCCATGGCGACAGACTGCGAAGAGGGAGATGAAAATAGGTTTCGAAAAAAGTTGAAATTCATATGGAAGGGGAGAGCCGATGGACGACGGGATGTGTGGTTAAGTAGCTTCGCGGCGGGGACCAGCGAATGGAATCGTTTGGCGGGGACCTGATGATGAAGGACGACTGGTGTAACCACAGTCAACGATAATAAAGCGGGGCGGCGGCGAAGAGGCAACGCTGCGCGAAATGCTTGCGTGGTGGTTTGCATTTGCATGCAGCAAAAAAAAAGAACCGGAGTAGAAAATGGAATGGGTGATGCAATTGTAAGGGGGGGCGGCAGGGGCCAGATTTGAAATCGAGCCTCGGACGAATCGCAGCGGGCCACTGGATTTTCGGGGTGACGAAATAGGTTGTGGATTTCAATGATGCAATTGCACTTTTTTTGGCCTCTTCTCCGCCTTGTGTATTCCTGTTTCTGAGTGCGCGGATAATAGGTATCTGGGTACCTAACTAGTCCTTTTGGTTATTAGTGGTCTCTCTCACTGATTTTCGTAGACACGGCAATCCCCTTTGCCCCTGTATTATGGCGCAAGGGCTCTCCTCGTGGAGCGTCTCGAGGCTGATGGCTGAGTAGTACTTCTATGATGGGCATCCAGGCAATCCCCGTGGCGCGCCGATCTCGTCAATCAATATTCACCCGTGACGCATTATCTAGATCTTGGTGCGAATTGCATTGCAGATTGCAGATGCGTCTTGTCAAATAGAAAGTAACGCCATGCAGCCAGATCTGGTTGAGCTTATGTTTGTGCCCCAACTCAATCGCTCATACAACTTTTAACCATAAACGAAACAACGCCATCGTCAGCCTCCGCGCCGGGCAGCTGGATAAAACGCGCGACAGCTCCTCAATTAACATGACTGATAACTTGATGAACCTGAATTCAACCCAAAATGGACTTAAAAAGTAATCGCACACATTCATACGTGCGCTATCCAAATCAGCTTCTCTTACCGGGTAGCCATTGCGCAGCCACACTGCGCCCCGCTGAAAAGAATCATGCACCTTCTTCCCTGATGATCAACTTTTACCCTGTCTGCCGGCTTTCATCTTCAGCTGCGTCGACTGCTGCCCAACCCCGCGCCACCTCTCGTCGACCCTGGACGCGCGCTGCTACCTGATCACGACAAGTCGCACAACAGCCAACAGTACTCGGCCGACTCTGCCTCCAGGCCCGTCCTCCTCCGGATCGTCGACAGCACCCTCCGCCTGACTCGACACGACACGACACGACATCCTCCACTACATCACACCCTCCACCACATTACATCCTCCACCACATTACATCCTCCACCACATCCCCCGCCTTCCGCGCATCAAGGAACCGGCTTACTTCAAAAAAAGGTGTCCTGTCACAGGGCCACCTTGCCCCCCATCGACAAGGTGGATTCTACCCGAGCCGCCGTGGCATCCTCCGGTGCCCTGCAGAACATCGGCAGCTACATCACCGGCACCATTGACTCCCTCTCCGCCACTCTCGACTCATCCAACCAGTACATCTCTTCCACCCTCGGCGTTCACCCATCCCTCATCTACACCGCCGCCGCCGCCCTCGTTGCCGTCCCAGTAACAATGTCTCGTTACGGATGGTCCCGGAGTCCATTCAGCTCCCAGCCCGGCGGTGTGCCTACCGTTACCGATGACGACTTCACATATATTACCTCACAGGATCTTGACGAAGCCGGCCTGGGTGCCTCTGGTACCACGCGCCGGCAGCATTCGTCCACTCCAGATGATGATGTGCTACTGATCAAAAGAGGAAATGTCACCTACCCCACACATTTCCCTCCACGTTCCATTAGCGACGGCAAGCTCGAAGTCCGCGATATTGCTAGGCGCGCGGGCCTAGTAATGGATTTGCCGGAGCGCGACTGGCACTCACTCAAGTTTATATACAAGGGCAGCCAGCTCAAGGAGCCAACGGCACCCGTGCGCGACTACGGCGTCAGGAACAACAGCATTATCATGGCCATTCTGCCCCAAGTCGACGACCGCGCCCACGGCTCCGCCGATGAAATATCCGTTGCCAACGAAAGCAAGGCCCAGAGAAAGAACAAGAGGCGCAAGGCGGCCAAGAAGCGCAATGCTGGCGACGGCGACTCGGTCAACAGCCCTCGCGACAGCATCTCGACTGGTGGCGCCAAGTCGCCTTCGCCTTCACCCGTGCCCGGAGCCGCTGGCCAAAGGCTCATTGATGACCTCGCAGACCAGTTTACGACCAAATGGCTGCCCATCTGCAGAGATTTCATTGCCAAGCCGCCCGCCGACGCCAACAAGCGCAAAGACGAGCATACCAGGCTGACTGAGAGTGTTTTAGCGCAGATCCTGATCAAGCTGGACGAGGCTGACCCAGAGGGCAACCCCGATGTGCGACAAAACCGCAAGGACACGATCCGGCGCGTGCAGGAAGTGCTGAAGCAAGTTGATGCCGCTGCCGAAAACTAGATATTGTTGTAATTTTTTCTCTCATTTCATCTGTTATATTCGTTGATCATTGGATTGATCATGTTTGCAATAGACTGTGCGGATAGCGAAAAGTTGGCGCTGTCTAAATCGGAAGACGAGAAAGCGTTAGACTAGCTTTGTATTCAACATGGCATGGATAGCATTGGGCTGCGTAATAACGGGCAGTTTTACGATTACAGGTAGACTCGATCGTTGGTTTAGCTCACCACTAATTAGGTAGAGGACGATGGCTTGTTTATGGGGAAGAGACTGGTCTACATAGAACGGGCCAATACTAGCAACCTGAATCGACCGTTTTGGACGCGCACAGTGATTTTGACATGTGTGGCTACCATGTGCTTACTGTAGCGCGACCATGGTTGCACGGCACGGGCAGCGCCAGTGACATGCATAGGCCCACTGCTAAACTGCTAAGCACGCTTCATCAACAGGCGGATTTGGGAAAAATCACGTGCCCACTACTTGATTTCCGTGGTGTCGGGCGGCCCGGTCAATCTTCGGCAAGCTGGGCGGATAGGTCTTGGTGCCCTAAGCACTCTTCAAGTGCGAGCCCTGTTCGCTTGCTAAAAATCTGGCCCTAGACCAATTACAGCTAGCGCCGCCTCCAGCAAGAGGCACAACCCAGCCCTCAAGCACAGTGTGCTCAACTGGATTTTCTTTCGTAAATCGCGAACCACTTCCTTCCGCCCAGGGAACGACACACTAACCCACAGCATACACCAGGAAATCAGATTCTCGTTTTCGACACGGGAGTTTGCTGTTGTTCAACGTTGGTCGACTTGGACATTCTTTCTTTCTTCTTTTCATTTCACATCTAAAAGAAACCGGTTGCGATGTCTTCCTTCGAGCCAGTTGTGAGTAATCACTTCACTATATTCGGTGGACGCCTCTTTCAACGCCCGCACAAAACCACTGCGACGGATCTCGAAAGATTCATGGGATAAGCGACTATATGCACGGCGCATGGGACACTGCATTCGACATTGCAGAAATCTCACGAACCACACCGACTTCGCCGCCGTGCTAGGCCGTGCATCTCCCCGCGAATTGTTAGATGAACCGTTGCTTTGGGACTTGACGGGCTTGGAAGGACCGAAACCACAGCGGAGGAAAGCTACAGAGCATTGGGCTAATGCAAATGTTCTACAGGTCGTCGTCGATGGCAAGGGCCACCTCCTTGGTCGTCTCGCCTCCATTGTTGCTAAGCAGCTCCTCAACGGCCAGAAGGTTGTCGTTGTCCGCTGCGAGGCCCTCAACATCTCTGGCGAGTTCTTCCGCTCAAAGCGTACGTTGCATTGCACCTGTCTAGGCGCGCCTCGAGGCGCATTCAATTGCCGAGCGCACTGGCAGTTCTCAATCGTGGACCGAATCGATACTGACCTCGCACAGTCAAGTACCACGCCTACCTCCGCAAGATGACCCGTTTCAACCCTACCCGCGGTGGTAAGTTCCTTGTATCTGTCTTTTTTATGCGGCCTATATCTAACTTGCCAAGGTCCTTTCCACTTCCGCGCCCCCTCCCGCATCTTCTACAAGGCCGTCCGTGGCATGATCCCTCACAAGACTGCCCGCGGTGCCGCCGCCCTGGAGCGCCTCAAGGTCTTTGAGGGTGTTCCCCCCCCCTACGACAAGAAGAAGAAGATGGTCGTTCCCCAGGCCCTCCGCGTTCTCCGTCTGCAGCCCGGCCGCAAGTACTGCACCGTCGGCCGTCTCAGCCACGAGGTTGGCTGGAAGTACCAGGACGTCGTCGCCCGCCTGGAGGAGAGAAGAAAGGCCAAGGGCGCCGCTTACTACGAGCGCAAGCGTGTTGCCGCCCGCCAAATCGCCGACGCCAAGAAGACTGCCGCCGGCAAGAGCCAGGCTACCAAGAAGCTTGCTGCTCTCGGCTACTAAGTGGCAGGCCTTCGTCTCTGAAGCTCTACGGGGCTTTGAGAGAGGAATGTCGCTTTCGCATTGTCTAGTCATTTGTCGTGCGTTTCATTAGATTGGCGCGGTGGTTCACAGGGAATACAACATGGTTTTGCTGCTTGCTACGTGATGGCACAGGGATGGTGGCACGGTTTTTGATTTTGGGGGAAGAAACGGATGATCGTTTTCATCCTGATGTTCTATGAGAAACTCTTATGTTTTGGTTGGACTGCGCCTTTTCTGTCACAAAATGGACCGGCAGAGAGGTGATGAGGAAGAAGACGAAAGGAAAACAAATCAACCCCCAGTACAGAACAACAACAATCTCAACACAAACTTCACATACGGCACAAGATCAAACCTGTGGTTCCGTGAACGAATGCGACATGATCGACGAATGGTGGATGGCTGGACAGTGTGCGGAAGTCTACAAAAAATGGAAACGACGGAAAGACAAACAAGAAAAAAACATATAAAAGAACAAATATGTAACCGGTCAATGTTTTTTTATTCGGCTTATAAAATGAACGGTT
Organism: Aschersonia sp. MBC 622; assembly: GCA_030782805.1. Taxonomy (NCBI): domain Eukaryota; kingdom Fungi; phylum Ascomycota; class Sordariomycetes; order Hypocreales; family Clavicipitaceae; genus Aschersonia; species Aschersonia sp. MBC 622. Next base: position 79,039 of record JARJPL010000137.1, read on the forward strand.
ATCTTATCCCTGCCAACTTACGACTTGGCCTCTTTTTTCTTCCTTCTCGGTCTGTTGTGGATGAAGAGGAAAGAAGGGATAATGCTGGAGAGGGAGCATTAGGATGTGGGCTACTGCATAGGAGTAGAAATGAAATACAATTCTCATGACAATTTTATCTGCCTTTTCCATCGCACGGTAGATCTAAAGGACTATGACGGCATGGCAACATTGACTTCCGTTGCGTGACGCTCGGCTTGCTCCGTTAGAAACGGTGGTATGCGGGAAGCGCAATGTTTCAATTAGACGGATTCCAGTTGTATGGCAGTCGCTCTATAAACGAAACAGCAACTTGGGCAATGCATTCGTACTTTTTTTTGGTACCATTTGTAGAATACCTTGGCAGCTCCCGCCGCACCTTGAATTTCATGTCGTTGTCCATGTGTGTGAGATGTAAAGTGGAATGCAGGGGTCCACCCATCTCCCAAATCATGTGCCGATAAGATAGCCCGCCAACGGGCGTGGCGCTGTGAAGTGTCCTCTGTCGCGGGTCTGCTGGATCAGGAATTACAGAAGCTCCAACAACGACTCCGAGTTTCCATTGCACTACGTAAAAAGTTCTGTACAATATCTTAAGAAGCGATCGGTATATGACATATCGAAAAAAGTCGTATATCTGAAGAAAAGAAATCCTCGGGAGAAACCCCATACGAGACACCAGCCATCATCATGTCCGACCTCGAACACTTTGACCTGCTCCCCATCACCCTCTCCAGCGACTCCAAAGATGTCCTGACGGGGCGAAACTCACGCGCTCTCAACGCCGAGCTCACGCAGCTCAACGAGCTGCACCGGGCGCTGCTAGCTCTGGAGACGCCGGGCAACGTGCCGCCACCGCCGATTCCCGTGAACCCGAAGCGCACAGCGCAGGTGACGAAGCTGCGCGACAACGGCAACAACGAGTACCGCAAGGGCAAGTACGACGAGGCGATCAAGATGTACACGCTGGGCCTGCAGATGGCGCTGCAGCGGCCAATGTGGGAGCCGAGTGCGCTGGTGCGCGAGGAGGTATCGGGCCTGCTGGCGAACCGCGCGCAGGCGCACATGGCGCTGCTCAACTGGCCCGAGGGCGCGGTCGACGGGCTGGCGAGCGTGGAGGCGCGGAGGGTGGGCAACGCGAAGGCGTGGTGGCGCAGAGGCCGTTGCCTGTACGAGATGGCGCGGCTGCAGGAGGCGAGGGAGTGGGTGAAGGAGGGGCTCGAGGTTGAGGGCGAAGAGGCGGACCTGGTGAGCCTGCTGAAGGACATTGACGCGAGAATTGAGAAGCAAAAGGCAGACCACTAGATACGGGAGGGTTGGAGTTTTCCTGGGAAAACGATGGAGGAGTAGCAGAAAGAGAAATAGCATGGAGGATTGGCAGATGGCAGAAGCTCTTTTATTTACCTGTGTATAAGCGTGTTTTGTTATGGTTCTGAAGGAAAAAAGAGTCCAATATCAGCTTCTGGGGAGTAGACTCTGTTGGGTTTTACATAGGACTCAAACGAGGTAGACGGCTAGTTCTGCTGTTGGCAGCGATAGACAAGCAGGTACACATCATTTGAGGCTATGAATATTTGTTGTACTACATTGCTAGACAGTCTGACTTGTCCGGTATTGGATATTCAATAGTTAGGTGAATGCTAGTACGGCCTAATTTCACAGTAAACCGCTCCGCCTATATGCCTCTAATGTAGACTGCGTATTCTATTGTATATAAGTCTATTCTGCTCACTCACTGACATGTACGGCCATAGCCGAGCGAAAAATCTGGATCCCGTCCGATCTCCGATAGATAACCGCTTGAGCGCCAGATTAGTAGTTGGGTCGGTGACGACCAGCGAACACCGGGTGCTGTACATTTCTTTTTTACTTTTTCTTTTCCCTAGAAGACAGTAGACCGATTTGTCCTGTCTCTCACTTTTGTCATCACCTTTGTCATCTTAACATCTGTCAGGTGGTTGTTGTGGTACGCATCTCGCTGCCAATTAGTGATGTTATAAACAATGAGTCTAAGTTGCGACTCGGCAGGTAGAAAAGTTGTAGTTTCAGCTAGTGGTGTTTATGTTACCAGAATAGCAACAATTCTACCAGACGGGTCTGGAGAATATTGATGATTGAAGTATTCTTGACGCACAGTAGCAAACATCTGACACACTGATGGCACCTGTAGATCAACGCTATTCGATGTTACAGCCAACCATTCTTGGTGTAGCGAGTAAAAGACAACAATGGATACGCTAAGCTGCTAGTTTTGTTGTTATAGCACTGGCACGGCGTCCGATCATGTGTGATTTTACTATGCCACCGAACGCAGATTATCGTGCTCAATCTGCTGTTGCAGTCAGGTCGTCTCTCTCAATGTAGCTCGACAGTCACTCAGTCGTCAACATAGAAGGCCGGCCATTTCCACAAAGTTGCATGCAATAATTCGCACGGAAGCAATCTCTGGAATCGACAATTTTATAGCAGTAGGACTCTATATAACTCTCGCGCATAAGCTTCGCAAAACTTGTCAGCCGCTTTGTGCTTCTATGCAGAGTAGAGATAACAGCTTGGTTGGTGTGCCATCCACCTGCAACATTGCTTCATGCGAAATGATGCAGCACGTTGGCCACATGCTTCTTGTCAAGTGTGTTAACATGGAGCGTGAGATGCAGCGCCTTTATCAACATAAAACACCTGCCAGAAACTGTTGCAGTTGATGATGTCAACTAGGGCTCCACCAACCCCTACACGTATGACAAGCCCTATATGAGCCATCCAACTCTCATTGGAGTGGGAGTCTAATTTCCGCTGGATAAGACGGCACATCAGTGTAACCTCGGATGATTGGGAGTGTGACAATCTGTGGGGACGCTTGCATTCTACAGTGTAGTCGATCACACTGTAATTCTGACGCTATGAGCCAGGATATCTTGCCTTCCTAATTAGGCAAATCCATCGCCAAGGTTCCTTGGCTGCTGATCCCATTACTCTGGCTCACCGGCTCGCTCGAGATGGCGATTTCCGCTATAATCCCGCCTTGGCAATCTATTGTTTTGGCCGTTTTGGCAGCTGGGCTAGTAATGGGGGGAACAAGTCCAAAAGCCGATCAGGCACCGATCGTGGCAGTGAAGCGAAATGTTGCAATGAGCAGAAGCAAGCTTCCTCAATAAGCATAATGCTTATGGCTGGGAAACACGAGCAATCAGCCTCGTACGACTCGCAATGAATCGTGTGGGAACGCGTCGCAGTGCGGTATGCATAGACACACGCATTGACAAGCGTTCAGCCGGAGCTTTCTCGTTCCTGTTCAGTTGATCCCGTCGGTAGCCAATTGATGGATTCGCCGAAATGTAACAGTAATGTTCGTGACTTCCTAAATGGGCAAATAGAGTGCCCCCCCGCTTCCCCTCCGTTAATCATGCAGCGGTATTGGTACATTGTTTCCGCAAGAACAAGACTAACATGATTGCAGAAGGTCGTGTAGATAAAGGATGCCAAACATCTTGACAGCATCAGCCATTGAGAGGGCACGGAGCTGGACTCTGCTGCCTCTGTCATATCGTGCAAATTGCGACAAGTTTAAAAAATGACAGCTCGATCGTGGTTTACATGTGAGCCATGAATATATATAAACAGCTCGGCGCCGCCTGTTTTACACATTCTAAATCAGGCATCTTGATCACCGACTCCTCGACATTCAAAAGCACTCCTAGATTTGGCATCGCTCACTATGAAGCTGAACGTCCTTGTCCTCGCCGCCACGGCCTTGGCCGCACCGGCTTCCAAGATGGTCGTCCACGAGACCAGAGGTGCCAGCCATGCCGGCTACACAAAGGGCGCTGCCGTCGAGACCAATACCCGCGTCCCGGTGCGCATCGCTCTTAAGCAGCGCAACTTGGACAATGCCATGGACCTCCTCCTCAAGGTGTAAGTGCTCACCATCCTCCGTTCAGCCCTTTGTTCCCTACCATGTGCATCGAAACTAACGCAGACTTGGCAGCTCTGACCCCAACTCCCCCGACTATGGCAAGCACTACACTGAAGACCAGGTCGTCTCTACCTTTGCTCCCGAGGCTGGGACCGTTGACGCTGTCAAGTCTTGGCTGGTCGCCAACGGCATCTCTGCCGACTCTATCAAGCATAGCCAGAACCAGGGATGGCTTACCTTTGAAACGACAACTGGTAAGCTCGAGACTCTGCTCGATGCAAAGTACAACCAGTACAGCCACCCTACCCGCAAGGGCACCTACATCGGCACCGACGAGTACAAGCTGCCCAGCACCGTCGCCGACCACGTTGACTTTGTCCAGCCCGCCGTTGCCCTCGCCGCCGCGGGCAAGATTGAACGCAAGCTTCCCAAAGTCCCGTTCTGGCCGATCAGCGAGGCTCTTTCGGTCCAGGCCTCCATCTGCCCCAACCACATTACCCCTGCGTGTCTCCGTTCCATGTACAACTTTGAGCAGGGCAGCTTGAAGGACGCCTCCAATGACCTTGGCATCTTTGAGCAGGCCGGCGAGCAGTACATTCAGTCTGACCTTAACCAGTTCTACTCAAAGTACGCGAGCCACGTCCCTAGTGGCACTGCTCCCAAGAACGCACCCGTAAACCAGCAGAGCGGCACCCAGGACAGCGGTGAGGCCGATCTCGATTATGACATGGCGGTGCCCATCATTCACCCACAAGGAACCGTCAATTACGAGGTCGGCGCCCCCGACGACGCCCTGTCCTTCTTCGACCCTCTTCTCGAGGCTCTCGACGGCTCCTACTGCAACGACAGTGGCGAGTGCGGCAAGTACAAGTCCACCAACGTCATCTCCATCTCCTACGGTAGCGATGAGGTCGACTTTCCTGCCAGCTATGCCAAGGTTTGTGACAATGATCTTGCCCCTTTATACAAATCAGAAGCAAAAGTAAGCTGACCCGGCTCTGCCTTTTAGCGCCAATGCAATGAGTGGATGAAACTTGGTCTTCAGGGTGTTTCTGTCCTCATTTCCTCTGGAGACTCGGGTGTTGCCAGTCGCGAGCGTGAGTGCTTGGGCAGCAACCAGGACGTCTTCGTTCCCGGTATCCTTGGCGGCTGCCCGTACATCACATCGGTCGGCGCCACTGAGCTCCCCATCGGATCCAGCCCCGGCGACGCCGAGACGGCCACCATGCACAAGTTCTCCTCTGGTGGCGGGTTCAGCAACGTCAATGCCGCTCCCGACTACCAGAAGTCTGCCCTCGCCACGTAAGTCCATTGCCCTCAGATCTCGCCAACCATCTGTCACTTGTCGGCTAACCTCGTGCCATGTAGCTACTTCTCCCAGCATGACCCCGGTTACAAGTCCTACAACACTACCGACGGCGTCATCCCGAGCAACGGTGGCATTTACAACCGCGCTGGCCGTGGCTACCCTGATGTATCTGCCAACGGACTGTACGGCGTCGTCGTCGTAAACGGCCGCGAGGGTACCAGCGGCGGAACGTCCCAGTCCGCTCCTATTTTCGCCGCTCTCATTAACCGCATTATCAATGAACGCATCAAGGCTGGCAAGAAGGGTCCTCTGGGTTTCCTTAACCCCACCCTTTACCAGAACCCTAGCGTGTTCAACGACATTGTTTCTGGCGACCAGCATCTCGGTGGCCCTCAGGGCGACGAGTCTCCCAGCGAGTGTGGCAATAAAGGTTTCTCTGCCGTCAAGGGCTGGGACCCTGTCACTGGTCTTGGAACCCCCAACTATCCCAAGTTGCTCTCCGTCTTGTTGAAGAACTAAGTTCATAAGTCAAAAAAAAAAATTCACAGCATATAACACAAACGATGTATATAGAGTGGTTTCGCACAGCAATAAAAAAATCTGCAAGTTTCGTTTCGTAGATGCTGAGCCACAGCCTTGAGCATATCGGCAGTAATCGTTCATTATCATGTATCTGGTATAGCAATCGACTCTAGGTATACCGTGCATATCCTTATGGTGGGATATTTTATCCGTAGCTTTTGGCTAGGCTGGGAGCCAAGCTTATTCTCCAAGAGCAAGTACTTGCTATGCAGCCACATGGGAGCGGTGTCCATCACGGAAGGATGGGCAATCAAAAAGATGCCATCGAAAAAAAAAAAGAAAAAAAAAGAGTGGCCTTTGGCCTAAGCAGTGATGGGCATTCGAAGCACAGAGCTTCATGCTTAGTAGTACTGGCGAGACCATGTTGCCAAACCAATGGTCGCGAACTCGTCGACGTGAACAAATTCAACCCAAAGCTGGCCCAAACACGTCATCAGCTGCCTCGAGTTTTCGACGTTTTGCATCGCGAGACTCTGCCTCTGTTCCCAAGCCACCATCTACGGGCACGCTGGGTTTCTTTGCTTTTATGGAGGCCTGTTCGCGACGCGCTTGCTGAAGCGCTACGAGATTCGCTCGATCGGGGTCTCGGCATTTCTGTAATTTTTTTCGTAGGGGCTTCATAGACTTGACAGTCTCGGGCTAAAGAATGTTAAAAAGAGGAGAATTTGGGACTTAACAGCACTGCCACTAACCGTTCCCCAATAGTCTGTCATGCGTTCTGGGGGTTCTTCCTCGAGTATTTTTCGGCAAGCCTCCAGAGCCGTGAATATCCTGTTACGGAGTGCTGTTTGTGTTGTGACATGCTCATCGGCAGGCTCGGGCAAAGGAATCAGCGTGTCGACAAGCCCAGCGTCAGTCATCAGCAAGGCCGCCATCATAATCTGGCTAGGAGCGTAGTGAAAGTAGACGTCCGTGACCAGGGTACTGAACTTGAGAATCTCGCGCGCTCGCATGTGCGCTGTGTTGATCCTATTTTGCTCCGTGGGTAATTTGCGGCGCAATTCGAGAATCGCGCCTTCGAGCGCTCGGAAAGGATGTCTGACGTCAAAGGCAAATCTGATGCCCTGACAGAGCAGGAATTCGCCAGCCAAGATCTGCTCGCTCGTCGTGTTTGGAAACTTGTCGGCAAGCCTAGCCAGGCGAATGTAGAAGCCCTCGGCTTTGCAACCGAAAAATAGCGACGTCTTGAGCAGCTCCGTAGGCGGGTAGGTCATGACGGAGTTGGTCACGTAGAAGCGGCGCAAAAAGATGGCGGCGGTTGATCGAATTTCGGTCGGGAGCTCGCAGAATTGCGCGGCGCGAATCAGCTCAATGGTGAAAAACTTGACCAGACGAGCTTCTTCCTCTGGAGTGAGGAAATCGGGAGGCGGGTCGGCATTCAAGCGCGCAGCTATCTGGTGCTTCGCGAGCGCGTTTGTCTTGTGGCGAAGTTCCTTGAGGCCAGCTGGAGAAAAGGACCAGAGCCGGAACTGGCTGGACTGTCGATAGCGTTCGTCCTCGGTGGCCATTGTTCGATGGTGCCGCGCCAGGGCGGCGATGCTGGGAATGCCGAATGCTGAGTGCTGTGCAAGGTTGACGTCCAAAGTGAGAGCGTGGAGCTGTGGTGGGTTGGTTCATGGTGGGAGCTGTCACGGTCCCACGTGCAGGTTATCGAGACAGCAATTCTACTTGAAAGTCCGATTCTCCGGGCAATTATGATTTTTTTCTTTTTCTAAAAAAGACTAGAAGCATCACTGATGAAGCTTTCTTTTTCATAATTAATTTTTTTTTGTTTTTGCTATTTGCCTTCCAAGTTCTGTCTATGGTTCGGCACATGAGCAACAGTGTGAATGTTGTAATAATCTGCCCTTGCAGCAACTTAGATATATTTGACAAGTAAAATTAAACAATAGAAGATTCGAATAGGATAGTAACATGGTGCAACACACTGATCAATATGTGGTCGCTCCGCAAAGTATTATGAGGTAAGAGTTGAGTAAGTTTACTCCTCAGCCTCACGGTTGATCTCGAAGCGCTTCTTCAGGCGGTAGGCGACGGCACGCTTGCGAGCCTTGTCGCTCTGAGTGAAAGCGGCAGCGCCACCAAAGGGACCAGCGAAAGCCTGGTTGCGTACGCGAACAACGCAGACGTTCTTGACGCCAGCAATCTCGCCCTCGCAGGTCATGCCCTCGGGCATCTGGACGGTGATGGGGTAGTCGGTGTTGGTGGCAATCGACAGACCAGAGATACCAACTCCGGGCATGTTCAGAGGCATGCTGGCGCTCTGGAAAGCCTTGCCGTCCTTGCCGCCAGAGGAAGGATCGATGGCGGCAGTGAGAGGACCAGCGCCATCCTGGTTGATCTACATTGAGGTGTTATTAGACGGGTTCATTGCTACAAGGACGTGCAGCGTTGACTCACCTGACGGTAGATCAGGCTGACCTTGCCATCGTCACTGCTGGTAGGCATGCCCTTCTCGGCACCCTGGCCGGCCATGTCGCCGACAATGGTCTCGACGGGGTAATCGTTGGGCTTACCGCCAAGGCCGAGGACACCAACGACAGGCAGGTTGAACAGACCGCTGAAGATGCCGCGCATCTCGTTGAGATGCTCGTCACGGCGCTGCTTGCGCTGCTGGCTGAGGATGTTGGCAGGAATGTTGTCCTCAACACCAGTGGCGCCAGAGGTTCCCGAGTTGGTGGGAACGTCGCCGCCCTTGCCCATGAAGGTGGCAACAAGGCCCTCGGGGTTGACCTCGCCGTTACCCTGGGTCCAACCAAGAGGGCTCTTGCCCGCGGAAATGTCAGCATCACGGATGATGCAAGTATCAGCCTGGGCACCACAAGCGTTGGCAGCACAGTTGCGAGGAGTGCCGTCGGCAACTATACAACTCATGTTAGCCAGGTCTCACACCAAAGTTGTTGATGGCCGACATGGGAGTGAACTTACCACCAAGACCAGGCATAGAAACACCGTTAGCACCGACAACGTTGCGAATGACACCGTGGGCCGAAGCACCAGCGGCGAGGGTAGTGAAGACGATGGAGTAGCGCATTTTGTACAAGAAGCTCGAAGGCGTTTTGTAATTGGGAATATTAGTCAAAGAGAAAAAGGATAAAACAATCTTGGTCTCCGGGACAAGAAGGGAATAAGAAACTTGCTCAACGAGGGAATTAGAGGCTTAAACTGGCTGACGATCAAGCAAGAGGTAGCCCGGGCGTACATGCTTTTAATATATCCTGCTGCCCTCGGACCGTCGATTATAGCGTAGCACCATTCCCACGAACAAAAGTCAAATCGCCTGTCAAGGATTGGCTTGTGACACCATCCTTGTCCCAAGTTGCTGTCCCTGCGCAGACCAGGGGGGGGTTGGGTTTGGTACCGCATCGCTTCAACCCTGGGAGCGCGGACTTCAAAAATCTCGACGTCGATACGATAATAGGCTAATAGCCACAGCCTGGTCTAAAAATTGCTGTGCCTGAAACGCTTTGGCGAACTGAGCGCTCGGGGTGGAGCGGCGGCGGAGCGGCGGCGGAGAGTCTGTGTCCTAATTAGGCAAAACAGGGGAGCCCGGGGCTTTGCGCCTCTCGTTCGGGACATTTGCGGGCTCCATGTCAATAAATTGTTCCCCAAGTATTCGGGAAGGAAACCGGGGTTTCCACCGCTACGGCCGCCTGGTTCAGCCGTCGCTGTCAGGGGAACGGACTTAGCCCCTACAGCGTCTCCTGTTTACAATGTCTCCTTACTGTACTATCTAGAAACACTATTAACTCGCTCAGATATATTAGAATAAATCTATATCAGCTCCTACACGTGGTAGATGCTCTAGTAGTCTTACTAGATAGTAAAAAGACATTTTCTACGTGATAGAGTATTATAGCCATGTTAAAAAACACCCCTCGCGCGCGTAGGTACTATCATCAGCGCACCATGCCAGCTAAACCAAAGTACACAACAATCATCGTATGCACTTTAGTTTACGCAACAGCATATTGATGAGGAAATGAAGCGAATATCGAATAGCATAAGCGAATCTTGGGGGAAAAGCTGGGCATCTTGCTATTTTTGTTCCTGCAGGGCAGGCCTTGGCGGAGTCGTCGCGTGTGTTAGCCTCGACGATCTTAATGAGGGAGCCCATGCTACTTGGCAAGGACTTGAACAAAGTCCGGTGCGGTGTGCCGAGCAAGAGTTTAACAACAGACCAGTTGAAAACAATTTCTGCATAGGGTCGAAACAAGGATCCCCCAGCTCCCATGTGCGTCCGCCCCTGGCACGTCCGATTTCAGCGACCAGACGTTGGGCGTGCTCGGAAGAGCGGGAAGCAAGGAACCGACAACGCTCTGTTCCTGTGACGACATCACGCAGCAACATTTCCGCCAGGCTTTCGGCTCTGTTGGTTTGGTCTTGATTTAGATTCTTCGTAAGGCCGTACCTGAATGTGTCTCCAAACTCTAACAAGTCTCAGCCGTATAGTTTTGTGCTGACATTGCTCGGTTCGCCAGTGCGGCAAAGGAGCGTGCGGATCGAGTTCGCATGAATGCACGGGCCTGGGCCAACTTGACAAAAAAAAAACATGGTTCTTTTTTTGTTTGCCCTTTTTCCACCTGAGAGCTGGGAAATAGCCCAGAACAGGTGAAGAAATCCGTCTGAGCCCACTTTCTGTGGCCAAGGTCCCGACTAGGGGCTCACGGTTTCGCATCCCTCACTAATAAACTGGCCTGATTGAGGTAAAGTGACTGAGCGCAACGCCAGCCCAATCTGCAGGCACACCTGATTTAACAGTGACCGTTCCTGATACATTCGTCTGAGCGGCGGCACCCGCATTTTGCCGCGGCTGTGGCCAATCAACGCCAGTAGCGACCAGCTTCCCTACCCGATTAGGTAGCGCTCAAGCCTCAAAACCCGGTCCTCGGTCTGAGTGTTAGTGTTAAACTTTCCTAGGTTATTCTGTCGTGACTTTGACAGTTTCTTGGCTCTTTCTCACAAATAGAGCCACGGACTTTGCCAGGGACTTTGTCCCGTTGCAACCACAGAATACTTAAACATGCCTCTTCGCTCGTGTAATTATCTTGAGAGCATCCAGCAAGCCTTTTCGTAACTTCAGCCCTATCCTTCGTTTTATTCTCTTCTTTCCCTCTCTTTCCTAAAACCACGCCTCCTAGTCCTTAACCGACCCTCTTCAAATCTACCAAAATGAAGTTCGCCATTGTCGCCTCCGTTCTCGCCGCTGGCTCGGCCGTCTCCGCTGCTCCTACCAAGCGCGAGACCAACTTTGGTGGTGTCGCCGGTCCCCTCGGTGGCCTCCTCGGCGGCAGCATGGCCGCCCCCGTCGGCGGTGCCGCCCAGAACGGTGTTGCCAACCTCTTCAAGCTCGGTGACGAGATCCTCAACATCCCCGGCGACGTCATCCGCAAGATCCTTCAGGGCAACCCCATCGGTGCCGGCACCGGTCTTCTCCAGAACCTCGTCAAGGCCGGCACTGACCTGCCCAAGGATGCTCTGAGCATGGTCACCCCCGTCACCGACGCCGTCACTGGCCAGGGCAAGAAGCAGTAAATGGAGCTGCGTACTTGAGAGAGAGAATTTTCCTTCACTTTTAATGATTGGGAGACTTTCCGGCCAGGTACTTTCCCGCATCACCCGCATAGACGCAATAGCGAGGGTTCCAAAAACTAACAAGATCATTTTCTCGCAGGTCCAAGTGCATCGGTCGCCCTTGATGCCAACTGCACTCAGAGCTTCATGTCTTGTGTGACAGGCTCATTCCGTTTCTTGATAATGTTTATATATTTACGTAATTCAATTACACTTAGAACTGTTTTAACCTCTTTGCCTACCATCTATCCTTACTTTGTGTGCCTTGCCATCCTTGCCGGTGCTCGCCATCCTTTCTCGTGATCAGCGGCAGCACAGCGCTAGGTGACGCTGTATTCAGAAATAGCTACTGTTAAAGTCACTTCTGTCAGTGCAGAAAATTAACCTCTAATTAGAGTGGCAGGAGGTGCTTCGCCCGCTCAAAGGGCAAGCCAAGATGAATCCACGACTCATTGGTTCTCACATCATCTGCCATCCACACAGTTCTCCTCTTTGAAGATATTTTCTGCCTCAACAACATTACTGCGGCCATTCCAAATATCGCTCAAATACGTTATATATCTTAATCAATTTTAGCAGTATTCAAAGTGAAAGCAACACCCATGAATTGGTCGCTCGCGACATAAATATATCTTGGTTGGCGGTCGCTCCCACTACCCGGTATCCTCAGTCACAATACACTCAGGTGTAGGCTTTCAGAGCATTCTCTTACCGCTAACCCGAATCTCATTTCTCTACTGTCAACAGTATTTGCATTTTCAGAGAGCATGACTGAACTTTGGCAATATTGTGACCATAATGCCCCAGGTTTTGGGCATGAAGAGACTCATCCGCCATCCCGCGGATGATTGTACCAGAAATTGCGGCGACCTCCGCTGAGCTACCAGGGGCTACAAAATTGAACTCCGAGTCAGTCAAGGCATTAATCGACTTACAACTCAGGTGGCTGGCCATTATGGACCGCGCATCCCCGCCAGGTACTAGACTCTTCGTGACAGCTACGTGGTCGATTACCAGTCTCGACAAGATGACTACCAATAGTGTGAATCATGTCGCAAACGAAGTAACTTAAACGAAGAAGATACAGGTACAGCAGTGTTTCAAACGTTTACTCTACAGCGCGAAGAGTGTCGGACTATGCTGCGTGTTATACCATGTACGAGCCGTCCTGACTGGATTTCGTCTTGGCACATGAAAGAGAGAAGAGTTGCTGAGAAAAATGCGTACTCGGCCTGTCATGTACGCACTATGGCTCAATACGTCATATGAAGTCACGCCTTTTGTATGCTGTGCGCTGGACATTACGACATCATCAGGCTGAAGGGACGATATTGGCGTGTCGAATGGAAGATGCATGTAGTTTCAGCTGTCCTGCATCAGCACGGACCCAAGCGGCAGCTGTCCAGAAACTTTTATCCGTCGAAGAAACAACGCCAAGGAGACTTTTTTTTCGGGGGGTGCAAGTCTCAAACTTTTATCAAGGGACGCATACTTGGGTCCTTTGCCCTTGTTGGCTTTTTCCCGCGAATTACAGCAATCAACATTCCGGACAAATGATGCACCAACACGACGGCATCCATATATTCAGTCAAAGCTGAGACTGGGAAGATTTCATGCCGAGTAATGGGAGATAGGTCTGTACTTTGCTTTGATGCCAGACATGGACTTCTTTTTCTGAGCTCTGGGCCGAACTGAAAGTCTCTCAGTAGTTAGAGGCTTAGATTGGGGCAATTCAAACAGTAACGACGTAATGAATAGCCAGGATCAAGGCCATTAGGATATTGTGAAAGGAAGTCACGTGTAAATTAGACTAAAGAGTGCCGTCGGAATAGAGTTTAAGGAAATTGCCAAAGGCCGTGAGCGCAAGTGGACAAAGCACTCTGGCCGACAACTCAACTTGGTAACGCAGTCTACTTTGTCTGGATAGACGCGATGGAACGTGATGGAATGCAACATGTCGACCGCTCTGCAGGTAATTCATTTCGCCTCATGCAGATGCAAAAGCTTGTTAGCTACCTATTATCCAACTGCCGAAGTCTGGAGTCGGCGACACCGCGACTTGGCTGCCGACCCACCTCGACACCTAAATTTAGAATGCTTAGTTTGCATTAGTGGCAGAGTGATCTTCAGGCACCAGATTACCTGGATCATGGATGTACTTTGAAGGCTTGAATGTGTTCTTCGTGCATGGTTGTACAC
>JARJPL010000138.1:0-20708 GCA_030782805.1 Aschersonia sp. MBC 622
AGGAAAACACACATTCCGCCCACCTATCTGCTTCTAGATGGCCGCAGCAGAGTCTAGGTTACGCTAAGAGAAAATGTCAATTCCACAGTTCTTTTCGAGAACGGCGGGTTTCTCCTCCATGACTGCATAGAATAACACTTATTATTAGGTAGTTTCACCCCCCCCCTTCTTTTCTTAAAGTAGTTTCTTAGCACCTAGTGTAATAGTTTATCCTAATTAGGCAATTGCTTACGCTGCAGGCCTTACTCAGGAGCTTTCTAATTGGTCAAGAGTAAGAAGATGTTCCAACGGCGAGGCCCATCCAACTTGGCAGAATTTCACGTTTTACCATGTTCAGTTCCACTTATAACTACCTTATACCGAGTAATAGATGATCGCAACTGCGGATGAAACTGTGGGTGCAATTGCGAACATGATTGCCTAGCGCCAGGATGATGCTTGTCATTGGCTTAGACCGCTCAACGGGCAAACGTCTGACAGGATGACCACCGGAATAGCTCTGCATGGCGACTGACTGGCTCTGGGCCCTCAACACTCAGCCGCAACAAGTTCAAACACTCGAGCGAGTCTCAATCATGTAATAGAAAAGAAGCTCATTTCCTATTCATTATACCTTGCCTATTCTATAAACCATCAACGGTGCACAAGTGAACGGTGGCCTAAAACACCATTACCATTCATCCTTACAATCTTCTTCTAACATGACCATCAATGACAGCGGTGGGTCAGAGGCGTACCTTAGCCAGCACGCATTCACAAATGTGCAACAAGTCAAGAAGCCATACCGGCAAGAGCCCGTTGCCGTTATTGGCTTTGCAAACAGGCTACCTGGTCAGAGCGACAACCCGACCAAGCTTTGGGACCTTCTTATGCGGGGGGGAGTCGCGGGAAACGAGCCTCCGGAATCAAGATGGAGTCTCAAAGGCCATTTCGATGGCTCCCGCAAACCACACACAGTCAGAACACCAGGTGCCATGTTTGTCGAAAATGTCGACGCCGCCGACTTTGACGCTGGCTTCTTCAACATCTCCACAGCAGACGCCATTTCAATAGACCCCCAACAGAGACAGCTGCTCGAAGTAGTATACGAAGGAATCGAGAATGCTGGTCTCTCTCTAGAGAAGCTGCATGGTGCTGAATATGGCTGTTTCGTTGGCTCGTACGCCGTCGATTACCAGGACATTCAGATGCGAGATCCCGAGGACCGCGCCGACGGTATGACCATTGGTGTTGGTCGTGCTATCCTCAGTAACCGCATCAGCCATTTCCTCAACATCAAGGGCGCCAGTATGACGATAGACACTGCATGCTCTGGCAGTCTGGTCGCCGTCGACGTCGCCTGCCGCTATCTGCAGACCGGCCAGATTGAAGGCGCCATCATTGCCGCCTCAAATCTCTATCTCTGCCCAGAACAGAATCAAGACATGGGCGCAATGCGTGCTGCTTCCTCTTTTAGCGGCAAGTGCCACACATTTGATGCCAAGGCAGACGGCTATTGCAAGGCCGAGGGCATCAACACTGTCATTCTGAAGCGCCTTAGCGATGCCATCCGCGATGGCGACCCAATTCGCGCCGTTATTCGTGGTAGCGCCACCAACAGCGACGGATGGACTCCGGGTATTGCGAGCCCAAATGCAAAGGCCCAGACAGAAGCCATGAGGGCCGCTTTCTCAGCGGCCGGCATCACCAACCTCAATGAGGTTGGCTACCTTGAGGCGCACGGTACTGGAACGCTTGCTGGTAAGTCATCACTCTATTTTATGCAGCGCTTGAACGCTTCAGTTTGCTAATTGAAAATCCTGATATATAGGTGACCCCATTGAAGTCGCAGCGGCTTCATCGGTGTTTGCCCCCAGCCGCTCGGCCCAGAACCCTTTGATTGTCGGCTCCATCAAGAGCAACATCGGCCACTCCGAGAATGCCGCTGGTATCTCGGGCCTGATAAAAGCCATTATGGCTGTGGAAACAGGCATTATCCCCGGCAATCCAACATTCATTGATCCGAACCCCAAGATTGACTTTGTGGGCCTCAAGGTCAAGGCTACCCGGACTGCCATTCCCTGGCCATCCAACCAGGCTTCCCGGATCGCTAGTGTCAACTCCTTTGGATACGGGGGTTCAAACGCCCATGTAGTAATTCAAGATGGCGCCTCTTTTGTTGGCAAGTCAAATGAAAGCTATGCATCATCATTTACTACCTCGACATCTTTCCTTGACGACGATGACGAGCAGGTTGCTAGCTCGCCACAGCTTCTTGTTTTCTCTGCCAATGACGAAGAGTCCATGAAGAAGTACGTCAAGGTTCTTCAAGCTCACCTCATTAACCCCAGTGTCAACATCAAACCTGAAGATCTGGCCCACACGCTTCTTCGCAGAAGTCGTCTTTTCAACCGTGGGTTCTTGGTTTCCAAGTCCACCACCCTCGATTACAGCTCAATGGTTCTGGGCAAGAAGAACGTTGACGCCCCGAGAATTGGCTTTGTTTTCACTGGCCAAGGTGCTCAGTGGTCGCAAATGGGCCAGGGGGTTGTTGATATTTTCCCCCAGGCCAGAAGCGTCCTGGAAAGACTGGACAAGACTCTACAGAGCCTCCCCAACCCACCAAGTTGGTCGCTGGTCGCTGAGCTGACCGAAGCCCGCAGTCCTGACCATCTGAGGCTCCCAGAAATCTCTCAACCGTTGGTTACTGCTCTTCAGCTGGCTATGCTGGAGGTTTTTAAGACGTGGGGTGTCCATGCTACCAGTGTGGTAGGCCACTCGTCTGGAGAAATTGCGGCAGCATGTGCTGCTGGCCTCCTCACGCCCGAAGACGCTATTAAAATTGCCTTCTTCAGAGGCCAGGCCGCAAAGGAACTGCAAGAGACATCGGAACCCGGAGTCGGCATGATGGCCGTCGGTTTGGGTGCCGAGGATACAATCAAATACATTGGCGACCACCGGGACACCGTCAAGGTTGCATGCCACAATAGCCCATCGAGTGTGACTCTCTCGGGCAAGGCGGAACATTTGAACGAGATCAAGGATCAATTGCAGAAGGACGGCCACTTTGCGCGTCTTCTGCAGGTCAATCTTGCCTACCACTCCAAGTACATGTCCAAGATTGGCGACCGCTACCTTACTCTGCTCGAGGAACACTGTGGCGCCTCGCTTACCGGCTCTGATGACATTCAGATGTTCTCCTCGGTGACTGGTTCCAAGATGACACTTGATGCTGATGCACCATACTGGAAGACGAATATGATCTCGCCAGTTCTGTTCGATGCGGCCTGCACCGCCATGATTTCCGGAAAGGGCGCTGCAAACTTTTTGATCGAGCTTGGCCCCAGCGGTGCCCTGGCTGGTCCTGTGGCTCAGATTAAGAAGGCGCTGCCTGGGCAAGGCGGGAACGTACAGTATGTCGCGGCGGCAAAGCGCGGACCTGATTCCGTCCTATCCATGTACGATGTGGCTGGCCGCCTCTACATTGCAGGCCATGACATTTCTATCGCCAAGGTCAACAGGCCCGAGAGCCAGCAGGAGAGAGCCGCTGTCACCCTTGTTGATCTACCAAACTATGCCTGGAACCACTCTACCAAGTACTGGTATGAATCGGATGCTTCCAAGGAGTGGCGGTATCGACCTTTTGTGCACCATGATCTTTTGGGCAGCAAGATTCTCAACTCCCCATGGCATACGCCTACGTTCCGGAAAATGTTGGATGTCAAGGATATTCCCTGGTTGATTGACCATAAGATGGGGTCAGAGATTGTATTCCCCGGTGCCGCGTTCTGCGCCATGGCAATCGAGGCCATGTTTCAATGTAAACAGATGACCAAGCCGGTGGAGGGCATTAACAGCGCCGACCAGTACCAATACCGCCTTCGTAACGTCAAATTTGACAAGGCACTTGTCTTGGAAGAAGGTCAACCAGTCAAGGTGACACTGACCCTGACTCCGCAGGCGGGCGTCAAGGACTCGTGGTATCAGTTCAACGTCGCGTCGTCGCGAGAAGAGGACAGCAGTGATCACTGCCATGGATTTGTCAGAATCGAATCGAGAGAAGCTGAAATTGGCGCCGCGGCTGATCTTGCGCCATTGCAAAATGCCACCAAGGCTGCCATCTGGTACAAGGCTCTTGCTGACGCTGGCTATGGATTTGGTCCCGCCTTTATCAAGCACATCGAGACCGAGTCTATTGCTGGAGAGAGAAAGAGCAGGTCTTATGTCAACTTGGAGAACCCAGTATCAAAGTGGGATCCTCAGTCTGTTTACCCCATGCATCCTGCTAGCATGGACGGTTGTTTCCAAACTGTGACCCCATCTGCCGTTGCAGGCATCCGCAGCTCCATCAGCGGAATCCTGGTGCCCGCCATCATCGATGAGCTCATCATCAGCCCTGCTAATACTCGACCCGCTGTTGGCTTGTCGTGTACTACATCAGAGTATGTAGGAAAGGGACGCCTTGAGGACAACAAGAACTATATGTCCGGCTGTACCGTCTATGACCCTGCCACTGGTGGCCAGCTTCTGAAGCTGACCGGCCTTCGCTACAATCGCCTCGACACGGATGATAAGAGTGCTGTTCAAACATATACTCGTACTTCTTGGAGTCCCGACATCTCATTCCTCACCCCACTTCAGTGCTCAAAGCTGGCTGATGTCGAGAACGCTGGCTTGCAAAGAATTCTTGACCTTGTTTCGCACAAGAAGCCGACTCTCAAGGTCTTGGAAGCCAACATTAGCAAGAATGACGCATCGAGCTTCTGGCTGCAAGATGACAAACGCTCTAACCGAGCTGCATATAACAAGTATCTGTTTGCTTCTTCTGACGCCACTAGCCTCGTCTCTGCCCAAGAGAGTTACAAGGAAGCCAAGGCAGCGACTTTTGAACTGCTCGACTTTGCCACAGAGATCGAGGCCAAGGAGGAGAAATTTGATCTGCTGATTGTCAAGTGTCACACCATTGAGTCAGGCACTATCGCGGTTGCTGCCAAGAATGCACAATCCCTTCTCGCGCCTGGCGGCCACCTCATCATGGCCAAAGCCTACCCCCACAATGCTCACACAAATGGCGTCACGAACAGTGATACTCCGACGGATCAGATTTCCGCCAAGATCTCGGAGGCAGGATTTGAAAACATCGCCAGTGTGCCTGATGACGCAGTCCAGTGGGCTTACCTGGCCCGTTCCAAGGAGGAAATTGAAACCACGGTCGAAAAGAGACTTGATGTTGTCCGCATCCGCAACGAGTCTGATGAGCTTGTAGGCAAGACCAAGTCTGACCTCAGCTCTCTGGGGTGGGATCTGGTGGAGCATACCTATCCGTTCGACAATCTGCAACCCGGATCTACCGTCATCATCATTGATGAGTTGTCCAAGCCAGTTTTATCCACCGTCACACCCAACCAATGGGATGCCACTAAAGAGATTATAATTGGCAAGCGATCTAAGCTACTCTGGGTTACTTTTGGGTCCCAGCTGTCAGTTACTTCTCCCGACAACGCCATGGTTCACGGATTCTTCCGCACCATTCGGGCAGAAGATCCTAGCTTGAGTCTCACCACCTTGGACGTCGAGGATCCTCTTGATCCTACAACCATCACCGCCATAGACCTGGTCTTGAAGCGAGTGTCCGAGCCTACGCCAAAGACCAAGGTTGACAACGAATACGTTGTGCGCCAGGGTATGATTCACGTCAATCGCATCATGGTCGACGAAGCTGTCAATGCTCTCAAGAACAACCAGCTCAACGGCGCAGACCTCAAAGTCCAGTCTCTCCATGATCTTGATACCGTAGCCAGGCTTCAAGCTGAGCGGATTGGAACTCTGGAGTGGCTGCACTATGCAGAAACATCGACTGAAGAGCTACCTGTCAAGGACGGCTGTGTCGAAGTTGAAATCTACGCCGCTGGCCTCAACTTTAAAGATGTGGCGGTTACGATGGGCATTGTTCCTGAAAACGAACATCTTCTTGGTGTTGAGGGAGCTGGTGTCGTTCGACGCGCCGGCAAGGGAAGCCCTTACGTACCCGGAGATCGAGTTGTAGTGTTTGAGAAGGGCTGCTTCGCGAACCGTGTTCAAGTTACCAAGGAGAGATGCCACCCTCTGCCGGCGTCGATGTCTTTCGAAGATGCTGCCACGCTTATGGGTGTCTACCTGACATCCATGTATTGCCTTTTCAACCTTGGCAACCTCCAGCGCGGACAAAGTGTACTTATTCACTCGGCGGCCGGTGGTGTTGGTATTTCCAGCATCCAGCTTGCACAGTACCAGGGTGCGGAGATTTACGTCACCGTTGGCACTGAAGAGAAACGCAAGTTCTTGCACGATAACTTTGACATCCCATATGAGCGCATGTTTTCCTCCAGAACTGTCGAGTTTGCATCGGAGATTAAAAAGTCCACCAACGGCCGGGGTGTGGACTTGATTCTCAACTCGCTTACTGGTGATCTTCTCGACGAGTCTTGGAGAATTTGCGCCGACGGTGGCATAATGGTGGAGATTGGCAAGAAGGACGTCTTGGACCGTAGCAAGTTATCCATGGAGCCGTTTGACCGCAACTGCTCCTTCCGGGCTCTTGACTTTTCTCACAAGACAATTACCGATGTGCTTATTGCCGAGTAAGTTTTAAATATTCTTGACGATGGCGTTTCTGCTAACATTCCAACTTAGCCTCATGGGCCAAATCTTTGCGCTCTATAAGGGTGGCCACATCAAGCCTATCCACCCGATCAAGGTCTTCCCCTTTGAGGACATTCCCGCCGCCTTTGCCTATATGCGAGGTGGCCGACACCTTGGCAAGATTGTCATCTCCAACGGACCCAACGCCAAGATCGAGGTGCCCGTTCGGCCGGCACCCCGTATATTCTCTCTAAGCGACAACGTGGCTTATCTCATTGTTGGTGGTCTTCGCGGACTGTGTGGCAGTTTGGCCGTGCACATGGCCCAGCACGGCGCGAAGCATATTATTGCGCTCTCGCGCTCTGGCATCGATGATGAAAGATCTCAGAAGATTGTAAAGAACTGCAATTCTTTTGGTTCCAGCGTTTACGGTGCCAAAGGCGATGTTTCGGTTTGGGAGGACGTCCTTCGAGCCTTCCAAGACGCCCCTGTTCCCATCGGTGGCGTCCTCCAGGGTGCCATGTTGCTTAGAGTGAGTTTCAAGCACGGATTTGGAATTAATTGGAAATTGGATTCTAACATTTGTGCCAGGACAAGCCATACGAGCTCATGACCGTTGAGGAGTACCACGCAACCACTGCTAGCAAGGTGCAGGGAACATGGAACCTTCATCGCGCAGCTGAGGAGCTGAAGCTGGATCTCGAGTTCTTCACCATGTTGTCTAGCATCTCTGGTGTGGTTGGCCAGAAAGGACAGGCAAACTATTCTGCTGCCAACGTGTTCCTAGACGCCTTTGCAGTCTACCGCCAGTCCCTCGGACTGCCCGCCAACTCGACCAATCTCGGCGTTATTGAAGATGTTGGATATGTCGCCGAGCAAGGCGGCATGCTCCAGCACTTTGACACTGGTCTTTGGACTGGTATCAACGAAAAGACTCTGCACCGCATCCTGCAGTACTCCATTTGGCAGCAGAGCGCCCAGCCCATCGATAAGTCGACGTCTGAGCAGCTCATCACGGGCATCGCCGTTCCATTGCCCGAGGACGCCGATATTGGTCGCGATGCGCGATTCTCTGGGCTCTTCATCACCAGCGACTCCAACAAGGAGTCGTCTGGCAACGAAGCAGACAAGGACCTCCAGGCCTTCTTCCTGTTGCTCAAGTCGGGCGCCGATGCGGCCACACTGCTGGCTCCGTGCGTAGCGCTCGTCAACACGCGCTTCACCAAGATGCTGAGACTTTCTGAGCCTATTGAGCCGGCCAAGTCGCTCAGCGTGTACGGTCTAGACTCGCTCTCTGCAGTGGAATTTAGAAACTGGTTCCGCAGCGAACTTGGCGCCGAGGTGTCGACACTGGAGATTACGAGTGCCAACTCGCTGTTTTCGTTGTGCGAAAAGGTCATCACCAAGATTAGCAAGCCAGCTGCCTAGATTATGTGTTTATATGTTGGTTGCTTTTCTTTCCCTTTTTTTACAGTTGATCTTTCTTAGTTGTTAGTCGTATAGATTCGTCACTTTGCATGTTCGCCCTTGTCAATTATTTGTGTTGACTTTTAGAATATGATTCAATTCACCAGTCTTCTTTGATGTTCAACTTTCAATTTCAACAGATTCTGCTAACAGGCGGCACGCAAGCAGAGGAACGATCCACCGTAAACACGTATATTATCTAGAGTAGCTAGCATAGTTAGATATTTCTTTCATTAACATATACATAACCTCTCTGTACCTGTAGTATCAACAGATTCGGGTTTCACAGTCACAACCGCGAATTCAATGGCTACCTATCAATTGCGCATTTCCAACAATGTTCAAAGCAAAAAGTATATTTAATTTTCAAGTCCACTTGACTGATGCAAAATTCATTTTACAAACAACATCAAGTTGCTTCACAGCCTATGCCTTGTTCACCAGCACACGCACGCCCTTGCTCTCAGGCTTTGCATGTGGTGTCAGCCAGTCCACATAAAAGTCCACATCCGACCTATCTGTCTCGTACAACTCCAGGTCTAGACGGCGGATCATGGAGGCAATCATCAGGTACAGCTCGGCATACGCCATCTGCATGCCCAGGCACATCCGCGCACCGCGCCCAAAGGCCACCATGTACCGCGACAGGTTCTTGACGCCGTCCGGCCCGCGCGGGTCGCCCAGCCACCGCTCCGGTCTGTAGGCGCCGCTCTCGGGAAACAGCTCCTCATGGAGATGCATGTGATACGAGTCCTGCGAGACGGGTGTGTGCGCGGGAATGATGTACCCGCGGTACGGCACGGCCGTGGGCGCGATGCGCGGCGAGCGCTGCACCGTGCCGAAGCCGATGCGGAGGCCCTCCTCGATGCACGCTGTGAGGTACGGGAGCTGCTGCAATTCTGGCCACGACGGCATGACGGCCGGGTCCGGGATGACTTCCAGGAGCTCCTGGCGTAGGCGGCGGTGCACGCCGGCGTTGTCGAGGATGTGAAAGGCAATCATGGTGAGGGTCTGCTTGGTTGTGTCGAAGCCAGCGCCGATGATGCTCACGGCCTCGTGCTGCAGGCGCTCCTCAGTGAGTTCCTCAGGCGGCAGCTTGGAGTTGAGCAGGACCTGGAAGACGGTGTCATTGTCCCGGCTCTTGCCGTTGGCGGGTTTGGCGGAGCTTCTATAGGTGTTGAGGATCCTGGAGATGCTAGCATTCAAGCTCTGCAATTGAAACATGTTGTAAGTAATGCAAAAGACTGAAAGAGAGTGCAATCTAAATGTAAGTGCTTACATGGCGAAATTCGAGAACGGGACGGATGGCGGGCGACTTCATGAGAAGAGACTCGGGAATGGCGTTGGTGAGCGGCACCATAAAGGGAAATTGCGTATTCACATGCGTGCTCGAGACCAGGTTGTCCATGGCATCGGTGAAGGGCGTCTTCCAGTTCTCGCTGGCGCATACGGTCGGCGCATCCCCAAAGGCGAGGGCGATGACGACGTCGGCCGCCAGCGCGGAAAAGACGTCGTTGAGCACGACCGGCCGCCCTGTGCCGGCGTTCTCGTCCTCTAGCCGGGTGCAGATGGTGTCGACCAGCTGCTGGATAAACGGCGCGTGGGCCTGCATCTTGCTCTTGGTGAAGAAGGGGGCGAGAGCGGCGCGGCGCGGCTTGTGCAGGGCGTGCGCGGCCGTGGAGAAGGCGGCCGTCGGGATACTGAAGCGGTTCTCAAAGACTTTGAGCTTGTCAAAGGGCGCCGAGGGCGCGTAGATGTTTTCGTAGAAGTCGGGGTCGTCAATGTGCAACTCCCAGGGGTTGATGCGCACGATCGGGCCTGTTTCGACGGTGTTGGTGAGCCCTTGGCTGGGAGAAGGGGGGGGGGGGGGGGGTTACAGAGTGCTGCTGCAGTGTTGATACGCACCATATTCGTCATGGAGTTTCTTGATGTGCTTGGTAAACATGCCACCGCCGTGGTAGAATATTTCGTAGTATGTCTCGTACCATTGTGTCGCCGCTGCCAGTCTTGGGCCGGGAAACTTGCGTAGAGGTCCGAGATAAAGTCTGTAGACGACGATGCTAACACAGTAGACAGTGTATCCAATAACTACATATGCTGCCAGAGCTGACAAGGCTGGGGGGGTGGTGAGCACTATTGGCATGGTGGACAGCTGTTTAACAAGCGGTGTACAGGTCAATTGGTTGGTTAATTTAGGCGGCCAGTTTTCAGCAATCTGTAAGCGGCCATGCGCTGCGCTACCTGAATTTTAATATTGTATTGCAAATCAACATTGCTGTCAACAGTGGAGATATGGCATTGCTATTAAAAAGATGTCATTAGTGCCATTTTTCTGCTTTTATCTGAACCCAAGTCTATCTCTCCGTACTTGTCAGCCGTTGTAAGTAAGCAACGCAGCTCGATTGCTGCTGACTTGTCGAGCAGAGATCTGGGCACGAGATTGGTTACCCGAGAACCACAGAAACGATGACGGTTTACAAAGAGCATACAGTAACTACTCTCGATGGGCAGTATAAGCGTCGTCGTCTGCGTTTCCGAGGTAATCAGTCATCTTCTCGTCGGTGGCGTCTCACATTGGTGACCTTGCATAAAGGTGGCTTACAGTGCATATGCGCTAATTCTATCGTGGTCAACCATATATCTGTGGCCGAAGCGTCATTAGCATCCCCGGGTCAGCCACTGGGCCGTTGCCTTTTGCCAGCTTTCTCGTAATACAATTGAGTGTACGGATACCGACTAGATTTGTAATCTAGATTGCGACAGGGACTGGCTGCATGGCTCATGGTGCAGTGATGGCAGAGATAGCGGCTCGATACAACTACAGTACGGCGATTTTGGCTGGTCATGTCGCCTGCCTACGAGTGCGCCGGTTGTGCAATCGGCCTTTGGCTTGGTACCTCTGAAACTAGCCATATCATGATGTTGCATTCCCAGTGTTATTTCCTTTGGATGCGAGCGGTTCATCTGTGGCATAAATGGACTCGCCTGATCGGTGTCTTGGATCTTGACTTTCCTCTCCTTCTTCTTCAGTCGTTTATATCGAAGTCTAGCACTCCCCGGCGCATTTTTCGCTTCTCGACATACCGTCGCTTGTACCAATTAAAGCTCCCTCACTCCATACAAGCCCTTTCCTTGTAGCAGCCACCAACGCCACCATGGTCACAGTTCTCATCTCCGGAGCCAACAAGGGTATAGCATGATCTCTTCTCCCCATGTTTAGTCGTACAACTTCCCTCCTATACAAGATAACTAATCGACCTTCTAATTAGGCATCGGCCGGGCATTGGCTGAAAAGTACCTTGCCCGTCCCGATACCACTGTGCTTGCTACTGTTCGCAACCCAGACTCGCAGGAAGCCAAGTCCCTGCTCAACGCCCCTACTGGTGCTGGCAGCCGCGCGCTCCTCCTCAAGGTCGAGTCCACCTCTGATACTGATGCCCTCGAGGCCATCAAATCAGCTCAGAGCAGCGGCGTCGACGCCATTGACATCGTCATTGCCAACGCGGGCGTGTACACGCCGCGAGCATACCAGCCCGTCGCCCAAGTATCCCTCACCCACCTCAAGGAGCACCTTGACATCAACACCCTTGGCCCCGTCAGACTTTTCCAGGCCGCCTTCCCTCTGCTCAAAAAGTCCAAGACACCCAAGTTTGTCCTCATCAGCAGCCTCGTGGGAACCATTACCAACCTGGAACAAATTCCCTTCCCCAACGGTGCTTACGGTGGCAGCAAGGCCGGCGCCAACTTTTTTGCAAAGAAGATTCACTGTGAAAACCCAGATATTGTTTCCATTGCCATCCATCCCGGGTACGTCTTTGCTACGACTTTTTTTTCTTTATCATCCCGGCTAACGCAAAGTGTCAAAGTGGCGTCAAGACGGAGGCTGGCAACGAGGCTGCCCGTGCCGTCGGTTTTGACGAGTCTTTCGTCGAGGTCGAGGATAGTGTCAATGCCATTATCAAAAAGGTCGATGGTTTGACACGCGAGAATGGATCTGGTACGTTCTGGGGCTTTGATGATACAATTATTCCTTGGTGAATGTATGCAGGGCGTATATATTCGGAGTCAGAGACTACATGAATTGGAGCATGAGTTTATGAATGCTGGCTTGAAACAATGCAAGGATCATGATGTTTTTATTTCTGAACATCAGACACCATTTTATGCCTTTAGCAGCATCTCCAGCCGTGTCAGAGTAACCTGCCATCATTGGCGTGTGCAGTCTTCTCACCGCGCCTTCCTCTCATTTACTCTGTATATTTCTGCACTGTAAATTGAATGAGTTGCTCCGATGCTTACACCGAGAAAGACAGAGTCACTAAATATAAATTCTATTGGACTTTGAAAGGTTCTGAAGAACACCAACTTCAAATTTTACGCATCAAATACTCTATGGATCATCTCAATGTGCTCTACACAGTTTACCAGCCTTGTCCTCCCACAGTTGTGAACCCGCACTCAGAGGAGTATAAAACACAGTCGAAGGGTCCCATTTACGCTTGACATCATTGAGCCTGTCCCAGGTGCAGCCGTAAAACTGCTTCTTCCAGTCCGCTTGTCTGTAATTTGCCTCATTCGCATAGATTCCAGTCTCGGGCGCCAATGCGACCAAGCTAGGGATAATGCCATTTGTCAGCCTGTCGCTGCGGTTGGACATTTCCAGGTCAGACTTCCAGTCCCAGTTGGAGTAGACGGTAAGCTGTACCAGGACGCTTCTCCAAGAGGGCATCACCGCGTTGGCCGGGACAGCGCGGGACTTGTTTGACGCCGCCGCGTTGACGACAACCGCAGAAATGGCCCATTCATTGCCAGTGGTTATCGACTTGGCGACATCCCGGAACTTTTTAATCTTGCTCGCTGACTGAAAGGCAGAACGTGGCAGGAGTTTGTTCCCCATCAAGTGGTCTACTGGCCAGATACCGTCAGGTAATGGGCCGAAATAGCGACTGAAATAGTCGTAGTATGACGGGTCAGTGTCGACTGTCAAATTGTAGGGAATATATGACTGCTTCAGTCGCGAGGTTATGTAGAACATCTTGTCTTTCAGAGTCTTTTTATCCACATTTGGTCCTGCAATGTAGGCATAGACTGTCGAGTTGGTGATGCCAGCAATCATGCTGCCACCCGAGTCGACCAGGCCAGTAGAACCGGAGAGGAGGAGGCCGACGTTTTCCCAGAATGATTCGACCGTTGCATTTGGCTCGAGATTGAATGACAGAATTCCGCCCGACATGG
This sequence comes from Aschersonia sp. MBC 622, assembly GCA_030782805.1. Classification (NCBI taxonomy): domain Eukaryota; kingdom Fungi; phylum Ascomycota; class Sordariomycetes; order Hypocreales; family Clavicipitaceae; genus Aschersonia; species Aschersonia sp. MBC 622. The sequence goes on from JARJPL010000138.1 coordinate 13,303, forward strand.
GCCCTTCGGGATACACCTTGACAGTCATGGATAGGACCGCGCCCCAGTTTCCGCCGCCGCCGCCGCTGAGAGCCCAGTAAAGATCAGAGTTCTTGGTGGGCGTCGCGGTAACAATCTTGCCGTCTGCTGTTACCACCTCCCACTCCAGCACGTTATCTGCGCCAAGCCCATAAGCAGAGGTCAGGACGCCGTGGCCGCCTCCTTGGGTGTAGCCGCCCGCAAGACCGACAGTGGGACATGAACCGCCGACAACGCGGTACCCTGCAGCATGCGCGTCCCTGTATGCTTGAGAGGCTTGCGTTCCGGCACCAATCTTGAGAGCAGGCCCAGAATAGGTAGATCCCTTGTAAGACGGCAGGACACTTGTCTCGTTCAAATAGCGCGTCCAGATACCCAGAGCGTGCTTGCCAGTGCTGCGGCCGAGGAAGTCATGGCCAGTATTTTTGATCACGAGGCGGACATTATTGTCCCTGCCAAATTTGACGGCTTCCTGGACATGCACAGACTTCGAGGCGTTGACGTAGTATTCAACCAGGTTGCCTCTAGTACAGGGTGTGCTGGAAGGATGGAACGGATCACAGGTGTGGTTTTGGAAGATTGGTACCATGGGAGAAGTTGGGTCATTCGCGCTGTTTTGAGTGTGTCAATAAAGTTGTACCCTGTGCATTTTTTTTGGTTGCAAGCGAAGAGGACTCTGCGTACTGGATTGGCGCAAAACGCCATTGCTCCTTGATGCTTGCACACTTGATCTCGTCAAACGACGATCCGTGGCATGACGATGCCAGGGGAACGGTGCCAAATAGCCTCCCCTCAACAGTATGGTTGAGTTTGCCCCAGATGGCTGGAGTTGGCCAACACGAATCTGATGGCGTGCATTTGCAGGAATAGGAGGTATCAGCGTGCTGGGTACTGGGGGCAGCATGCACTAGCTGTACTGTGGCCAGAAATGGCGCCAGTCTTTGGAACTTCATTCTATAACCATCAATGCCAATGGCCGTAGACTTTGCAGTGTCGCTTTCTTTGAGACGCTGAAGACTACAATAACTCTGCTAAATAATTTTAACTATTACTTGATACCAGCCAGCTCTCCTATCCAACAACGAGATATTTGCTCTTGTCGTGCTCAAGTTGCCAAATCTTACTCAGTGATTACTGTCTTAGCGACACCCTAACACACCTACACCCCCTACACCTAACCCCAAGCCTGCAACCCAAACCATAGATTCCCGTTCCTGTCAGCAAAATAAAGACAAGCTAATGCAAGGTCAGCATCCAAAATGGGAAAGTTGTCGACGGAATTGATGCGCAGATTTCCGGCTCTGTATGTCGAGCGGAACTTGTACGTGCCGGACAGTGCCCAGTTGGATGCAAACCACAAGGCTAGCCCTTGTTCGTGTTTTCTCTCTCGTCGCATTCCCGGTGGTGAATACACGAGGAGCTGAATGTCGTGTCTGTCAATCAGCCGCCAAAATTTTCCCAGCAACCGCTGCGGTGCAAGCTTGGGTTTGCTGACCCTTTCGGATCCTTGTTGCCAGTCTATTTTATTGCATTGTTTATTATCTCTGCTGTGGTCAAGAGCTTGTTACCCTGAACTGAAGCTCCCCTACAAGCTCGCCTTTTACGGCACAAGCCCACAACCTCAGTAGAATGACAAGTTTGCATTCATCCGGAATGGGCGCCTCGACAAGCGAAAAAAGACCAGACGGCAATGTGTCGCCACCAGCAGAGACAGAACAAGAACAGTACCCTAGCGGTATGAGGCTGGCGATGATTGTTGTCGCGCTGGTATTGACAATTTTTCTGGTACGTGGCACAATCAACTATTAGGCTACTCCAAACTAATAACTGTCCTCATTCTAGGTGGCACTGGACATGGTCAGTATTTTCAGCATCCAGCCCTGGACCTCGCAACTAACTCGGTTCCTTGTAAAAGACAATCGTCGCAACAGCAATCCCTCGAATTACAGACGAATTTCAGTCCCTAGACCAAGTTGGCTGGTATGGCTCGGCGTTTTTCCTGACGCTGGCGACTTTTCAAGCCACTTGGGGCAAATTGTACAAGTACACCAACTTGAAGCTTGCCTTTCTCACGGCCGGGCTCATCTTTGAAGTTGGAAGCTTGATATGCGGTATGACAATCCCACTTCAAAACGCCCATCGCGAAAGAAATCAACAAGTAAAAAAAAAAAAAAAAATCATGTCAAAGTTTCAAAGCTAACGCTCGAAAACTTGATAGGAGCCGCACCGAACAGCGCTGCTTTAATCATTGGCCGAGCGATCGCAGGATGGGGAGCAGCGGGCCTCGTCGGAGGTTGCTATACTGTGATTGCCTTTGTGGCTCCTCCACACAAGGCACCTGCATATACTGGACTTGTCGGAACATCCTATGGCACCGCGAGCGTGATAGGGCCGCTTCTGGGAGGTGTCTTTACTGACAAGGCCTCATGGCGCTGGTGGTAAGCCACAGCACCTTCAAGTTGAACCATGGGCTTTCCATTCGCTAACAAAAGCATGCAAAAAGCTTCTACATTAATCTTCCCATCGGAGCTGTAGCCTTTGGCATAATAGCAATTTTTTTCCAAGTTCCAGGCCGCGCAAAACCCGTGCCGGCCGCACTAAAGGAAAAGGTTGCCCAGCTAGACCTTCCCGGTGCTTCACTCATCATTGGCGCGTTGGTATGTTTCCTGATCAACATGCAAGTTGCCGGCACTTCCAAGGCATGGAACTCGTCCGAAGTCATTGGCTTGTTTGTTGGTTTTGGTCTATGTGTCTTTTGTTTTATTGGCGTCCAAATCTGGCAAGGTGAGAGGGCGTCAATTGTGCCGCGAATTCTCAAGATGAGAATCATTGCTGGAATCTGTACCTTTGTGTTCTTGTAAGTCTGTTTCTTTCTCTTCTTCTACATTGACGCTTTGAGCATGCTGCACATTTATTCGTCTTTATACTGACCGTTTGTTAAAAGCCAATCGGGAGCAAACTTCCTCTTTACCTACTACATTCCCATCTACTTTCAGGCGATTCACGGCATGAGCGCAGCAGCCAGCGGAGTACGAAACATTCCATTCATCGCCCTATCCTGTAAGTCTCGATCCAAAGAGGAGGAAACGATGACAATGAAACGACAAATCTCAAGTTGCAGTGGTTAACAACTAGTAGCCTTTTTTGCGGCCTTGTCCGGCTTGGCCATCACTCGGCTTGGCTACTTTACGCCATTCATTGCCATTGGTAGCGTCATTTTCACCATCGGCGCAGGTCTCATCTACACTCTTGGAATTGAAAGTTCTGAGGGCCATTATCTTGGTTACCAAGTCATCCTCGGTCTAGGCCAAGGCTTGGCGATCCAAATCCCCGTGATAACGGGTCAAGCCTTTTCCGCTCCTGAGGATATTGCAGCAACCACTGCCATAGTCTTATGTGAATCTTTCCCATTATGTTCCTTTACTCGCCTGTCTTGTAACTAATAAAATATATTTCCAGTTTTTCAAATGATGGGCGGCACCGTCTTCGTATCTGGAGCGCAAGCTGTATTTGCGAACCGCCTCGTACAGACACTTGGGGGTCACGCCATTGGCGTCGCTCCGAACAAGGTACTTTCCATCGGTGTCTCTGAGCTAAGAAAAGAGTTTTCCGGCGAGACTCTGGCCCGGGTTCTTGAGTCTTACATGGTTGGAATCAAGGATACGTTTCTCTTTGGCACTGTTGTCGCTGCCTGCGCCTTCCTTGCTAGTTGGATTGCTCCTATCAAGAGTATTGCAAAACGAGCTCTAGAGGCTGCTACGTCTGAAGTAGCCCCGTAGATAGCTGGGTTTCAGGGAAATAGAGATAGTACAGCAATGAGAAGCCGATTAATCGTCTACAAGAACTGATATCCTTTGTTCTTCATGGTAAAAACATTTATATCGAATATTAAACTGTTTCATCCCTCAACTCTACACTCTATGTTGGTGTAAAATTGACCATTGTGGTGAGCACTGAAGATAGCCTCAAAAGAGTCCAGCCCTTGCGATGAGTTCCTCAAATAAGTCGCAAATCTCCTCGCTAGCAGCTCTCGGAATCTCATGCCCTCCGTCATGCTGGAAGCAAATTCTGTTGGCACCCTCGCAGAGTCTCACCAAGTCCATGCTGTGGCGGCGCCAGCTGTCCTCCTTTCCATAAACGTGTGCAGTCGGGATGGAAATTCTGGCAGTGTCCACATCAGGATGCAACATGTTGTAATACGGTTCAGCTTCCACTTTGTAATCTTTCTTGTCCTCAAAGCCAGTGGCCACCCCGGCAAGGTCCTTGTCGTTTCGCAGAAAGAAAGCGTCCGCCACAAGATAATCCGGCACGGTAGTTGGTCTGTTGGACGGGAGCGATTTCAGCGACGGCTCGATGCCAAAGTACCTTCTCACGTCAACACCGTGATCAGCTGTGCAAGAGAATGGAAGGGGCGAGCAAATGAACATGGCGGCTTTGAACAGGGTCGGCGCCGTTTCGCTTCGTCCAGTGCGCCCCAACTGCTCTCGAAGCAGCATGCCGGCCACAAGTGCCGCTCCCTGGCTGAATCCAATGACTACATCAAAGGGGCGATCCACGTTGTCGTCCAGAAACTTTTGCATATGCTTATAGGCTCGCGCCACTTTATCGTTTGTAGGCGTATTGAACCAGCATCGATAAGGGCCGTCGTATAGCTCCGCCACGCCAGGAGACGGATCGCAAATGACGGGGCCGTCGAGGAAGACAAATGAATAGCTCGAAGGCAACAGGGAAAGAACCGGAGAAAGCTGAGATTTGAGGATATTAGAGTCGGTGCCTAAGCCGTGCAGGCAGAGGACGCGGATTGGTGCGGTGGCTGAAGGCATGGCGTTCGCTGGGGCGGGCTGCGGGCCTAATCGGATTTGTATGCGCTGATTTTCGGGCTTCTCCAAGTGTTCGAAAGAGGAGGCGCAGAAGGGCGAAGGAACGGGATGCGTGGCCCTTTATATAGATCTATCACTCTGGCAATAGCAACTACGCTGGCGCTACTTCTTGTGATTGGTTGTGGTGCGCATTCGAGCTTGCAAATCAAGATATCACAGAGTATTGTTTCATCCATCAGAAATAGGTACGCATACTTATATTGAGGCCCATATTGGTGAAATCATGCAAATTTGCTAGTGAAGCGAATAGCCATCGCTGTTCCTCCGCCTGATTGCCCTTGGTACCTCTGATGACGCTGAAGGTATTGCAAGTACGCGCATGTTATTCTATTTAATCCCATCCTCTTACAACTGCTTCAAAAACTGCACCTGCAAATCCATGAGCTTAGGGAACGACTCGCCCGCAAATATATCCATGTGTCCCCGCCCCGGCTCAATATGTTGCTGCTTGCGGCTGCCCTCACCAATCGACTCAAAGAGCGCCTTTTGAGCCTCTGGTTTAGAAATGACATCGTTCTCAGGCGTCAAAACGAAAGCTGGTGTGGGCTCTACCATTGGCACCAAGCCCAGAGGATTCCAAGCCGCAATCTTGTAGTACGTCTGGATGGTGGCGCGATTCTGGTAAAGAGGCGCATTGCGAAAGGCGTTTTGGATCAGGCGATAGTTTTCAGGGTCGGTCTGGCCCCCAAAGCCCGCCACGCTCTCACCCTTGTCCGTCAGAATGGGCAGAGAAAAGGGTGCGTTGCCGCTGACAATGGACTCGCGATCCTTCATGGACTTGGCCAGCACCTTGGTCTTTTTCCCGTCAAAGCTGTAGTCGGTCAAGGGACAGCAGGCAATGACGTGCGACGCCCTCTTGTCCAGGGCCGCGGCGCACAGGGCGACAATGGCCGCAAAGGAAAAGCCCCAAAAGGCGATGCGCGCCGGGTCGACGTCTGCCTGCCCGGAGAGAAACGTCAGCGCGTCGCTGTAGTCGGAGACTTGGTGCTGCGGATCGAGCTCCTGCCTGGGCTCGCCATCTGAACTGCCCGTGTTGCGCGGGTCGTAGATGAGCGCCGTGACGCCAGCTCGCTGGAAGGACTCGGCCACCTCTGGCACAAACATTTCCTTGACACAGGCAAACTAGCAAGCACCATGTGGCGCGATGCCACTTTCGTTAGCTTTGACTGGTAAGTATTTTTTGGGATGGGTGGTCGCCACTGACGACGGACAACCCCGGCACACAAGCAACGCAGCAAGACTCATGTTGTCTGATAACTAGTGGCTGGATAGATCAGACAATGTAACAAGTCAAGCACTTACCCCGGGAGTGAGAATTACGGCTGGGCCGCGGATGGCATGCTGGGCCGTGTCAGTGCTTCGAGGATACAACGTGCCGCGGAGCAGGATGCCATCAATAGTTTTGAACTCGACACTTTGAGTCGACATTTTGATACGTGTCTGCCGTGTATTAACTCTTGCTTCTTCTCTGTGTCTTCTCTGCTTCTTCTTTGCGATGGGGCGGTGGTTCAACAAACAGAATTAATGGAACCGAGACAGAGTCATATTGGGTTCAGATGGAAACAACTCCAATAACATGAATAAAACCGCGCGTATAGGTGTTATGCACCCATCTCAACCTTTTTCCAGACCATGTCCCCCCCTCGTAATCGAGATCATCGGGCTACAACGTTGATTTAGAACATTTCCATGTCAGCATTACGGATTGCAGGCCATGACCAGGCACCAGGCAGAGAGTCTCCTTTGAAAGCTTAGGCAAGGTGGATACTGCTGGCTGGATGGCCGGCAGGGTTCTCTGTAAGCTGGGAGCTGAATCGCAAAGCTGAACCGAACAAGTTACTTGACATATATCGTAATCGCAGGCCAAGGTTTCTGGGTGTCAGCTTCCCCACTAAGCTTGAAGAACATATGCAATTTCACGTTCAACTGTCCGATCTCTCTATACTATTACTAAAGTTGAGATGACAGAGACAACGAGACGTAAGAATCATTTAGCTTTATAGCTGTTGGAGAGTCGTACGTTTGTAAGCCTTCCAGTCTCTAGAGCCGCGTTTTTGTTAAATAGAATAGCGAGCCTTTTCTAATAATAAGCTCTCTTCGCCTCCTCTTTAGAGGCAACCGAAATTCGGGACATGACTTTACAAGTATACCCGTAAACCTTAACACTTGAGTGCCTTACCGCGGGCGCCTAGCTGTAAAATATCTAAGTATTCCCTCTTTGTCTTCTTAAAGCCATGAAAACTCGCTTATCATAGCTGTAAGAACAATCTTTCGACTTAGCAACCGCGTAGGGTAAGCATCTTACTATGCATAGTACTAAATAGAGCGCTGACCCGTCATACAAGGTAAGCATTACGCACTAGGCGCGATTATAGTCCGGCGGGGTCAAGCGATCAGCCGCACTCCAGCTGTTGCTAGGAATGTGATTCGGTCGCAGCGTCCGATCAGTAAGGTCTAGCATGATAGACGTTTCTAGGGCTAAGAAGACGGAAGTACTAAGTAGCGAAC